>CAKAKR010035241.1:0-20103 GCA_916700685.1 Adelosebastes latens
GGCACCTTAGAGGGCACTTCATCACATTTTCTCTACTGGAAGGGCACCTTAGAGGCCACTTCATCATGTTTTCTCTACTGGAAGGGCACCCTAGAGGGCACTTCATCATGTTTTCTCTACTGGAAGGGCACCTTAGAGGGCACTTCATCATGTTTTACACACTGGAAGGGCACCTTCGAGGCCACTTCATCATGTTTTTTCTACTGGAAGGGCACCTTAGGGGGCACTTCATCATGTTTTCTCCACTGGAAGGGCACCCTAGAGATCACTTTTATTTTCTCCACTGGAAGGGCACCCTAGAAGGCACTTTTATCATGTTTTATACACTGGAAGGGCACCTTAGAAGCCACTTCATCATGTTTTCTCTACTGGAAGGGCACCCTAGAGGGCACTTTATCATGAGTCCACCAGTGCTAGTAACGTTGGGTTTAGCCAATTTTCACCATTATAGAATGCAGTCTAGTTACTGTTACTTAACTGCTAGAAATGTTGAATAACAAAATATAGTACCAAGATGTCGATGTCATCAAAATTGCTAACAGTTAAGGCAAAATCAATAAGTACATTTAGTTTTAGCTAGGGCTAGCGGTGGATATCTCACTAGCTAGCTTTCTCTTGGTAGTTATAGCCCTCTTGCTGTCTAGATGGCTGGTAGAGAGCAAAAGTTAAATACGGCCTCTAGAGCAGATTACCAAGCCAGAGCCAATTTTACATGTTTTTTAAAACAAAAGTCATACATTTCTATGGCATAAGAATGTTGTTATATTGTAAAACAGATTCCAAAAAGCCAGTTGCTGGTCGTAACTCAATTTTGACTGAATAGCCTATGTACAGTAGCTATACTGCATTTTGGCTTTGTAACAAAGTATAAAGTACTATTTGGAAATTGAACTTTTCAATGTGACTTTCAAACCCCTTTCTGGATGCTTTTACCCAAAGCACCCCATGAGTGCAATTATATTTTTATGACCCTAGTGGGAATCGAACCCCTGACCCCGACGGTGTATAAGTGCAATGATCTACCATCGAGGCTACCCAAAACCACAATACAGACTCTGCAGAGGCCCTGGCTTTCTGACAGGGCTTTACCTTACATAAAGGTGAAGAGAGGAGCCACGCAGCCACAGAGGTACCACTAGTATGATGGATAGATGATAGAGTGGAAAAGAAAAGGTCACAGCCGTGATTTAAGGTGAAGGGAGGAGGTCTTGCTTGTCTTTGTAGATTGGCCCCTAGAGCACAGGTCTGGCACTGCTCCTCCTTCTTCAATGTATTATTTCTTCCTTTTTCCTTTTTTACCTCTCCTACTGCCGCTGTCCTTATTTCCACCATGATCTTTTCTTTGTCAACCCTGCCCACTCTCAACATGGGAACACACAGTAGTTAAATGTAGAGGTTAAAGTGAAGAAGGCGAGATCACGATACAGTAGAGTGAGACGAAACAGAAGGGGAGAGCCAGCGGGACGTGGAAAGTGAGAAGGCTGGATTTTGAAGTGGAGGGAGGGCGAAATCAAGGATGACGAAAGGAAAACAATGTCACAGAGCAGCGTGTCCTTCCAGGGGTTGTCTGACACTTCCACTTTTATCTGCAGCCACTTTCACTCCTCTGCCTGCCACATCACTCCGTCACTTATCAACCCAGATGCCGGAGCGCGAAGATGGGCAGAGATGAGGGGGAGGATTCTGGCGAGAGGAGAAGGGTAGCGGGGTGGAAGAGAACTCATGAGATGGGTGGGTGGGTGTTGTGCGTGTGTGTGTGGGTGGTCGAGACGAGACAGAGACATGGGGGAGAAGCGAGTAAGAGAAGAGGACAGGTATTACAGGTGAGAGTGCAGGGGACTGAGGAGGATAGAATAAGAGGGAGGGAGTGATAGAGGGGATCATCCATCTCCATCAGCGGGGCAGGATCGTGAAGCAATGGAGTTGATTTGTAATGCCGTTCCTGTCTGAGGAACTAAAGGCCTGAGCTGCAGCCTGAGCGCAAACAAGAAAATGTTGTTTTGTGTTTTGATACGGAGGTGGAGCGTTCATCTCCCTTATTTCCGCCGCTGCGAAGCTGGTGCCCCTGCATTCTGGTGGGGATCAAATCTTTGCCGCCTCTCATCTGTTTTCTTTACAGCGTTACCTTGTTTTCAACTTTCTTTTTTGTTTTCTTCTCTTCAAGCCGGTTAAGGCAGGATGAAGCAATTCTGGGTTGAAGTGTCTCCGCATGCAATGTAAATGATTCTGCAACTTTTTGTGTTTCAAAATAGGAGATTAAAAAATTAACTTTTTGTAACCCTTAAATGCATGAATGTTTTGCCAAACAGTCCTGCACACCTTAGGTCTTTAGAGACCCCTTCCATATTTAAAGCGAGGATAGGCAGAACGTTTTTGGCATCATTGGGCAAAAATTCCATAATCTTTAATAACCTTCAGCATATTGTAATTCAAATGTTCTGAGAGATAACTAGACTTCTGCACATCTACATGCCTCTGTTTTCAGGCTTTAAAAAACTATCCCTTGACGGGAGACTTTGACCAATTACAGGTCATTTCAGAGAGAGAGAGAGAGAGCGTTCCTATTGGCTGTTCATTCAACAGGAGGCAGCTGTCAATCACTCGCAAACTCTGATCAAACGTTCAATCTAGGCAGCGCTGATCAAATATGAATCAATATTCTGTTACTGTAATGCCTATTTCTCCCCTCAAATGTTTTCAGAAACATCTTGTAGTGTACTGCTTAGCTGTAAAATGAGAAAGTTTGCTCCGGCTGGTGGGTGGTGCTTGGTATTTCCTCAACTGATCTCAACATGGCTGCCTGTCACAATCTTTCTCATTTTACAGCTAGTAGTATAGTTTAGCTTCTTACCTTTCAAAGGAGACCAAATATATGCATATAAGCCTTATGGTTGAGGAGCTATTCCTGATTCATTTTGGGTATGTTATTTTTGGTGTTTTTTTTCCGAGGGATAGCGCTAGGGCTTAACAGGTTGGTTACAAAACACAAATTAGTTAGCACAGTATGACCTGAGCTCCCATTATCATACTCCTGCTCCAGATCTGCTCTATGGAATTATCTGACTGATCATTTTGTATCAAAATATATTCCTGGTCTTCCCCCCAAAAAACCCTCCAACATCCAGTCAGTGTGCCTGACACACTGATGCTGCACCATCATGGTAATGTGGCAGAAGCAAACTTTTTTATCTTTATGTCAGTGTCAATATAAAGTATCAGTGATGTTAATTGAGGCCAAACCAAAAAAAACACATTACCTGCTGTTATCTGCTACCTGCGTACTGTGAAAAAGAAGACACCCTTACATACCTTGGGTCTCTAAAGAGTCTTAAAAACAGTCTCAGTTATGAAATTCTGATGCCAGAAAGAGTCTAAGGAATAGAAGGGAGTTCAGGGCCTAATGTATTAGACAGGGTGTAAAATTGCCCTTAACTTTACCTTCCTCTCTCCTCATGTCTTCCAGAGCGAGTTCCCTCACATGGCCCAGTTCTCCAGCCTGTCTCCAATCCCGGGCTTCTCCTCCTGGCTCCAGGGCCTGCTCAGCCAGTACAGGAAGGAAGGCCGGGGCTCTGACCTCCTCTCTGAGCAGGAGTGGAAGGAGGTGGAACAGGCCACCGACTCAGCCCCGGGGACCGCGTCCATCGAGGCCCTCCGCAAGCTGATCGCCACCAGCGAGTGGACGCGCTCCGAGCGCCTGACCCGCGTCCTGGAGCCCGTCCTGATGCGTCTCTGCGCCTGGTACCTCTACGGGGAGAAGAGGCGAGGCTACGCTCTCAACCCGGTGGCGAACTTCCACTTGCAAAACGGCGCCACAATGTGGCGGCTCAACTGGCACGCCGACACCAGCCCGAGGGGCGTGGCGAACTCCTGCGGCGTCATGGTGAACTATCGTTACTTCCTGAACGAGACGTCTAAAAACAGCGCTGTGTACCTGCAGAATAAGGTCATCACTGCGTCAGAGCAGGTGCTGGGGCTGGTGTCCCAATTTCAGAAGAACAGCAAACTGTGAGAAAAAGATGAGGATAGACCCATAAATACACCCGGTTAGATGGCACTTGATATCATTGAAACATTAACTGATGAACTTTTTTAATAAATTACATGTTTCTTTAAATATTCAATTAGAAAGAAAAACTGCTCCAATAGCACCACTGAATGGACGATTATTTTTTTATTTGAAATTAGAACATTTCTCACATGTGTCATCCCATCTTCTGTATGTAGCGCATAGGTTAGGCTTCTTGCCTCATTGGGTTTCTGGTTGAAGCTGTTTGATATTGTGTAAGTGCCTCCCAGGCTGAGAGACTGTAGCTAATGAAGCACAAGGCATCTATCAATGCCTTACCATGTTCCTGGATAACAGTGTGTGTAATGGTGAAGCAGGAGCAATGAAGGAGTGCAGCTACTGGAATAAATGATGTTTAGATTCTTTCATTTGGCTGAACTGTCTCACTGCAAACACTTTGATGAATGGGAGAGTATTGGATTGTGTCTCTTTTTTTCTTGGGTATATACACCTGCTTATTCCCCTCTAAAGCTCAGTACACAAGGGCATGAAATCACTGACTGGAAATATTATTTCATTTTAAATAACTCCAAACAAAACGGTATTTTTTTTTCTGCCGTGTATCATGGCTACTCATATTTTTCAGTCGACTGTGCCCATTCTGATCCACTGGACTGGACCCTCCTGGTACATCCATTCAGGTGTTTTTTTTTTTTTTTTTTATAATTTTGCCTTCACACACTCACTCTACCAACCTCTCCAGAGAGCCATCGCTGATGTTCTAACTGCTCTGTACAGGTGCCAAGCAGGGCTCATATCAGCCCACACTCCATTGTTGTGAAATAATATATCACAGCAAGTTGACTGTGAAATTACATTTTATCTCTCCAAGGAGCCAAACTTTCTTTTTGTTTTTTTCACACTCTCTGTCACCCCCCCCCATCCCCTCCTCTCCTCCTTTCTCTCCCTGTGCTGCTCTGTGTCCTAGAAACTAATGGAGTGAGAAATAAAGTTAAAGTAAATGGCTAGATTGATGGTGTTCAGTTGTGTAGGAAGGGGGGAGGAGAACAAAGAAGCATAAAAAGCACAGTTGTTTAAAGGATGCCCTTGACAGACAATGTGAGTGTCGCCGGAGACATTGGAGACAATAAGACACCCATATATCTCTATATGTGTGCGTGGGCACACGGAAAAGAGCGACACTGCCACGCCATCTCGCAATGGAGGACGATGCACACTTAAGGTATGGGTTACCAGGGAAACAACAATGACATAATGCTCACATGCTGCTGGCAGCTAGGGCTTGTTTTGAGTCACTGTGCCCAGGAATGACCACAGCAGTTTGGGTTGAAAGTCCAGCAGCTTTTAATAATGAACTTTTTAAAAGTATATTATGTCGTACAGTGAAAGTAATTACTTTTTGATAGTAGTCAGTCAGGTATTTCCCATCGGACTAAGAAGACAAATTGCTCACGCAGCAAGCAGTTACAGCACTGATATCTGATTTATGGACACATCAGCTCCCACTAAATTAAACGATAGAAAGCTCTTTAGTGGAGGCTTAAAGGGTAACATTGGTATTTTTCAACCTGGACCCTATTTTCCCATGTTTTTGTGTCTAACTGACTAAGTGCCTAGTCTAACTAAAAATTGAGGGAATAGTATTGAGGGAGAGCGCTGTAGACGGCAGTTGCTCATAGGCTGCAATATGCTGGTGCTATTGGGGCAAGCTGGCACCGTCATTTACGTCCACTAAAAGTGTTTGTTTTAGCCATGACAGGCTATGATTGTTATTATAAGTGTCTGACATTATGAAAAGAGTCTCGCTCAAGCAGAAGTCTCGTTCTGAAATCTGGCGAGGTGATGTGTTGCCGGAACACAACGGTGGAATAGTGGAATACATCCATGGTGGAAATGTGAGTGCCAGCCGGGCAGAGTTTGTTGTGTTGGAGTACAGAAAGCGTATAGCTTTGTGTTTTCTAAAAGATTTTCAGTGTCATGGCTGAATTAGGGCTGTCAATTGATTAAAATATTTAATCGTGATTAATCGCATGATTGTCCATAGTTAATCGCGATTAATCTCACATTTCTTTATCTGTTCAAAATGTACCTTAAAGGGAGATTTGTCAAGTATTTAATACTCTTATCAATACATGAGTGGGCAAATATGCTGCTTTATGCAAATGTATGTATATATGTATTATTGGAATTCAATTAAAGACACAAAATAGTGACAGATATCGTCCAGAAACCCTCACAGGTACTGCATTTAGCATACAAAATATGCTGAAATCATAACATGGCAAACTGAAGCCCAACAGGCAACAACAGCTGTCAGTGTATCAGTGTGCTGACTTGACTATGACTTGCCCAAAACTGCATGTGATTATCATAAAGTGGGCATGTCTGTAAAGGGGAGACTCGTGGGTACCCATAGAACCCATTTTCATTCACATATCTTGAGGTCAGAGGTCAAGGGACCTATTTGAAAATGGCCATGATAGTTTTTCCTCGCCAAGATTTAGCGTATGTTTGGAGCTTTATTTAACCTCCTTGGCGACAACCTAGTATAACTTGGTTGGTACCAATGGATTTCTTAGGTTTTTCTAGTTGTATATGATGGATCTTCACTCTGGCTTTAAAACTGAGCCTGCTACAACATAAAAATCGCAAGTTGCATTAATGCACTAAAGAAATTAGTGGCGTTAAAACGAATTTGCGTTAACGCATCATCGCATTAAATTTGACAGCTTTAGGCTGAATATTTAGATGATTTCAACAACGTGGATGAGTCTTTGAATTTGCTGGCCCCGCGTATTTATTTGAGCCAGAGTATACAGATATTGAGATTTCACAACGAGACCTCTCCTTGAGCGGGACTTGGACACAATAACAAACAGCCGGATCAAGCGAAAGGTAAAGAAAACATTTTATTACTCTGCAGCGTCCTTTCCATAATGTTGTCAGACACTTCTAATAACAATCTGAGCCTGTCAGTGGCAAAAACAAGCATTTTTAGTGGAGGTAACGTTACATTGACGCTGCCACTTGACCTCGCAGCTTGTTTCGTGACTGCCCGTTACAGCGTCATCCCTCAATACTGGACTAATTTAAAAAAATGTTGTCCCCATTAGTCACTTAGACCCAAAAACATGGGTCAGGTTGAAAAATAAAAAGTACGAAGTTACCCTTTAAGAGGTCGAGTCCACTTTTCATGTGTTAAATGGAGCTAATTTGAAAATGGCTGTTCAAATGAATGGTATCTGAATATGTAATTACGTAAAACATAATTGTAGGCTAATCTGTGATCAAATGGCAGTGAAATTGGATAGCTATGTTAGAGCTTTTTGTAGACAAATGTCACAGCAAGTATTCTGATCACTGACAATTTCCACATTGGCACAGTGTGTACTTAGACCGGTCTTCATTTGTATCTAATCAGATTGCAGTTTTGTCACATTTCCAGCCTAGCACATGTTGATAATGGATTCACAGCCAAGTTCAATATTGTACATCTCCGTTGTCTGACATGACTTAGAGCCAATACTTTCCAAAAAGCAGCAGAAGACCTGATTACAATTGATTAGAAACTGTCTGCCGTGGAAATTCATGCCTCATCTAAAAATAATTCAGTAATTCAGAGAATCCATTTATTTATTTATTTTTTTTAAGATGGGGAGTGCATGTGTGCGTGGCTGGGGTATATTTCATTTCTTGTCCCTCATTCGGAGGAAATTGCCTTACAAATGAAGCTAATCCATTTTTTACAGATCACAGTGGCCGGAAAAGTAGGAGAGTGATGGAAGAGTGGTGGCCGTGGCATTTTCATGTTCTAATTCATTCTGATGGTCTGGGATATAAAAGCCTTTTGTCTTCATCTGTACAGCGAGTTTAAAGTACAACGATGGAGATAAGTGCTGGATTGTATCACTGATAAACTCTGATATGTTGTATTTTATAATATATTAGAATGCTGGCAATAAAACAAAAACAAAAAGGTAAGTGACAGGAAAAGATGTGGCATTCCAAAACCTTTTAAACAGTTAATTGAAATACTGTCATTAGTTTTGATTGGAAATGGTTTCAATGGATTCATAATGTCACATTTAGCTATTAATCAAAGAGCTCCAAAAATTCATCTAATCACTGGTCGTGTGTGTCTGCCTCCCAAGCGTTTGATTATATTAAATGGTATAGAGAATAAACATTGGCACAGAACAAAAACAAACCCCTTCCAACTCAGTCCAATATTTCTTGTGATCACTGTGCCACCGAGGAAAACACAGAGTGTGCAAACATGCCAAGTCAGATTCATTCCACTGCTGATGTCCTCACAGTTGATTTTGAGGATGCCACTAGTGGATCTGGCATATAGCAGAAGAAAAGTCACCAAGGAGAACAAAATGTAAAAATGTAATTAATTTTTGAGATGCAAACATGATGCAAACTGAGCCTTTCATGTCAGCTGTGTCTTCTTGGAACCATCAAATTGTCCCGGCTCTGACCTTTGACCAGTACTGAGAAATAGCTTAAAGGACCATGGTGTAGAATTTGACGACATCTAGTGGTGTGGTTTCAGATCGCAACCAACTGAGTACCCCTCCGCTCACTCCTCCCTCTCCAAGACTACAGTAACGTGAATCACTGAGTGCAAAACCGTGGTAACACTGTTCACCTCGCTCAGAGGTCATGCTTACCATAATAACACTTTAGAAGCAACGGAAGTCCGACGGTGGCTGGCGGTACCACGGTTTTGCACTCTGTGGCTCAAAATACTGCAGTTTCAGAAGCGTGTCGGAGAACTACTGTGGCCTTCAGGTGACATAAAAACGTGAAAGGCTCTCTTCAGAGCCAGTGTTTGGTTTGTCCATTCTGGGCTACTGTAGATACATGGCAGAGCAACATGGTGGACTATGTGAAGAGGACCCACTCCCTATAGATATGAATGGCTCATTCTAAGCTAAGAAAAACACAATGATTCTTAGTTTCAGGTGATTATACACTAATGTAAACATAGCAATTAATATTATATTCCATTTCTGCTAATAGATCCCCCAAAATGTTACACACTGTTCCTATAATTGTTGCTTTTGAATACACCTAAACAACCTACCTAAAACAACCTAAAAAATTAGACCTTCCACGACTTTCTGGATTTTTCCTCTATCAGCCTGTAGACTGCTTTTAATGTGAAGAAAGCAAGGCGTTTTTTCCGGGAAAATCCAACGGATGTGACGTTATACGCGCTCGCGAGGTCCTTTACTCTCTTCAGCTCCGCTTCAGGGCTAACAGTGTGCAACCATAGCTAACGTTTGGTTAGAAATAGAGTCCGCTAACGCCAACAAACAACCAGCCCCCACCATAACACAGACTCCAACACAAACTCCACGGAAGCACAAAAAAACCCAAGGTTATATCTAGTGAAGCCTGTCGTGCAAAATAGGAATGTGACCGACGTCGGGGGGAAAACTAAGATCAACATCGGCTGGGACTTCCACCCCGAGCTGGCAAAATTCCTATTGGACAGGTAAGCTAACATTACTGCCAAGCATGTGAAATATATAGTGATATTGTGGTTTTAGCTGTCCATCACGTTCAGCCTCGTGTGTGTGTCGCGTCACTGTTTTGACCGATGCTTGCTCGCATCTATGTAGCGCGAGCACAAGCGCAAGCAACCAGACCGTCGTTGACTTAATGGCCACAGGTGTCACTGTTAACAAGCAATTTCAAGTTCTTACATAGAACCCCTTTAAAGACCCTGAAAACTTTTAAAAATATGACATATTTTGCAACGTTAAATAATTATGACTAAATAAGCAACAATCAAAGTTAAAGCTTGGGGAGAAAAACACTCTTTGGTATTATTTGTTAAGCATTTAAAACTCAAAAATGATAATCTGTTTCATCAGGACTGTGTGGGTGCATGTGGTTTGATATCAGATTTGATTGACAGTAGCATAAAAAACAAAAAACAACAATTGTCATCAGATTTTGATCCAAATGTTGCTAGATTCTAATTGGTGAACAAAAGTAGGCCTATGTGACATCACCTTTTCCCACCAGAGCCCGGCGAACTGTGAACCGGTAAGAAAAGCTTGGATAAAGCCGCATAGACAGAAATCTCATGTAAAATAACAAAAGCCGCTCCAACTTTGGAAGAAAATTTTAGGACCCAATCACTCACAGAAAGATGATTATTGAGAAAAAAAAATCAATTTCAGGGCCTTTAACTAGCTACTGTATAACCTACTTTTCAGTGAAGTAAAGTCAATAAAGTGCATCTGGCGTGGTGTGAAAATGAAAGAGTCATTTACAGTATGTGCCTCAAAAAGTCAATGCACTTTCTGATGTGTTTTTTTTAGGGCATCGGCCCAGGTTGAAGGATGTGTCCTCTGAAATTTTATAGGGTGTGGCATTTTATTGTAACACTTACTCCTGACATTTGAGTGAAATCAATGCATCCCGCTTCTTCAGCTTGAGTCATTTTTTATGATGAGGACTTTTGCACACATGTTCCAAATGTCATTGCGTGGTCTGTTCACAGCAGTTTTAGCAAGTAAGTGATGATTTGAGGAGAGTGGGATTTTCAGTTAAAACTAAGAGGGAAAGGAAAAAAAAAAAACTTCCCAAAGGGAGGCTGGCTTTACCTGCAGGCCATTGACTTTTCTGTTTGTGTGTGTGTGTGTGTGTGAGGGAAGATTTCATCCAAGTGTGTTAATCCATTCTTCCTGGTTGCTGTCGCTGGCCCTCCTTCATGCTTCTCACCTCACATCATCACCATTCTCCTCCTTCTCCACCCCCCCCGGTAACCCGACCCTGCACCCGCAGCCCATCCAATCCCTTGGTCTGCCTTCAAAGGGCTTCACGGTTTTACGAGCAATCAGGACACACACGTTCCACATGTGCATAGCCACACACACACTCTCGCAGGGATTACACACACGTACCCTTTTGAATCTGCCCATATTTTGCAAGATGTAACCTTTAGAGGGCAGCAGAGTCTCACTCAGAGTGGATTGTTAGACATTGAGCACATACAGTAGTTGGAACGATGCTTCCCTGATGTGTTGGCTGGCCAAACACCTTCTTTCCCTTGCTCTGCTAAATTCCCATACCACTCTCTCTTCTTCCATACCTTCCTTTCTCTCCTTCCTCTGTTATTTCTTTCAGCTCACCCATCCACTCCGTCCCAGTTGCGGAGCGAGTTGGAGATTGACAGATCTGATATATCTGGTTATAGGCTGTAATTAAAACTAATTTGGCTTGCTGATGGCATTTTACGCCCCCCTCCAGCCCCCCTTCATCCATTGCAATTAGTCAGTATTAGTTGACCTGACGTCTTGTATCAGATGGGTTATTGAATGAATAAGAGGTAAACAGGCAGAGGTAGTGGTGGCATCACCCTAGGGTGACAGCCACTCCAGGCTTGATACAGTTGCCAGACAGATTGATATGAGAGTGTGAAAACTCTCTCCTCCCGTCTGTCTCTCACTCTGTCTCTCACACACACACACACACACACACACACACTGTCCATTGATTCTGCCGGTTCCTTGTGATCACTGAGACTTTCACATGTCACACAGACACATTCCATAAAGAGCACCGGTATGCATTCATTCATTGATCAGGTAAACAGTCCGAGACCAAGAGGTGATGATTACTCACAAATCGCCCTTCATTTGTCCTTCCCCCTCTTCATCTTTTGCCTTGATATCTGGACCACCTGGAAATTTCCAGAAACACCTTCCTGTCCCTCTTGCTGTGCTGATATAAAGTGCCTCCTCCTGTGCAAGAGTCAAATTTGTCAAACTTTTGACAGTTGGGAAACAAACCAGATGTTGAGAGATTCAGCAAAACAGATGTTCTGACACACATTATTTGTACTCTCTCGCTCTATTTCATCCTTCAGCAAAGTTTGAATGACAAAGCAAAATCTTTCTTCCTCTGACTAGGAAAACGTCTTGAAGAGACAAAGCCTAATATTTGCAATTTACGACCCAATGGGGGGCAGCAGTTCAGACCCCGGTGCTGGGGTTTACATTGGCTGAGTTCGAAATAACTGCTAACTGCTTAGTAGGGGTCCGTCTCCTGGAGCTGCCACATGCTCTACTCCCAGCAAAGCAGCCTCCCGGCGGCTGGGAGGATGAGGTGAGGGTTTATGACAACAATTATCAAAATGCAAACAACAATTATCAAAATACACTTTATGTATTATTGACAAGCCCTCGGTGCAGCTCTACTTCTTTGTTCTCAGCCACTTCTGACTGCAAAAAACCGACATGGTGACGGCCAAATACTAAGATGGTGACAGCCAAAATGCACTCCACAAACCAATGGGTGACATCACGCTGACTACGTCCACTTCTTACATACAGTCTATGCTTATAACCCACTAAGAGTGTGTGGTGTTGTCTGTTTCTGCAGAGACCCTGCCCTCTGCCTTTATTTTCTCTTTTCTTATTATTATTTTGCTGTGTTCGGGACGTTTCTGGACTTCAGAAAAGACCGTTTGGGCGTCACCGGGGGTGTAACCCCAAGCCCGTTCAGGTCGTCAAATACCGCCACTTTGTCAAGCTCCTCAGCGTCTGATACCGAGGTACAAGCATTATACATCCATGAGCACAGGCCCCCTTTAGCTCTGTCAGATACAAAGCGGCCATATTTGACGGATGAGAACCGATTGTGTGTTTTTATGTGCAGTGTTCCCCCTGCTCCTCTATCGGTGTGTCAGTTTGAGTTTGACCGAGAGCAGTGCTGAGCCACACACACAGCTGACAGGATGAAGCCTGACCTTTGGCTTCATTTCTTTATAATCAGTCAACGCCGCACCTTCCTGCAGGGTTGTGCCGAGCTGTGCAAAGTTATGGTCGTGTTTATTTGTACTTGAGAATGTAACCACTGTGAAACAATCAGAAAATAACGTTTTATTTCTCTGATTCACTGCTTTGCTCTCACTAACGCCGCTCCCGCTCTTCATTCACTTTGTAGCTCACTCCACCATCGCTGCTCTCTCTCTTTCTCTCTTTCCCTCGCTCGCTTGTTGAGCTGAGAAGGAGTGGACAACTTCGAACGCTGTACAACTGTAAAAGGTTATACCTTTAATGTCCACATCTGTCAAACTTTATTCCCCAGTTTGTAACACAGGCTTTCTGTTATTAAGTCATGAAGCCCAAGCTCGAATAACCCTGATTACATCAGACTTGACAAAGCTCCTTCACAGCTACAGAAGATATTGTACAACTGATTCGGAGTCTCTTGAAAGCCCCAAAAAGATCATAATCACTTTTCGCTTATTCATATTTGTAATAGAATATTTAGGACCATTTATGAAGTCATGCTACTAATTAATATTTCATTAAAAGCTCACAGGTGTGTTATTCATACTCCATCTGAAGTCGAAACCTCCTAATAGCACCAGAGACAAGCATTTTTAATGAATTTCAGCTCGTCTCTTCAAAAGATTCCTTTATCTGATGAAATATACAACACATGCAGTGAGAGAGAGACTTTTCTTCTTACTTTTCCTCTCTTCTTCAGACAAACTGAGTAATGAGTCAATGGCTTTTCCTGTCAACACGGTTTGTCTTTTACAGTCACTGCGTGCGTCCCAGCGACCCATTAAGGCCGTAGACCTCCTCCACACTTTCAGTCTCGCTCATGCATCCGCAGAGTTATCTTCAAAAATCACTTTACTCTATTTCTCTCCCTCAGATCAGCTCCCACCGCGCTCTCTCCGTCTCCCCCTGTCTCGACTCTGTGTCTACCTCCCTTCATCCAGAGCCGCATATTGAAAGGATACGTGGTCTCACTTCATGAAGCTGTGAGTCTCATTTAAATAGATGCAGCAGCTGGGCTGACACGCAAGCCTCGCCTCGCGAATCCATGCTCCTCTTGCAACAGGAGGAGAGGGGAGAGCGGAAGCCGACAATGGTGTGACAAATTGCGTTTTCTTACTTTCATTCCGCTGATTTATTCCTTCCCTCTGCTGCACTGCCACCCATCAACACCCCACTACCCACACCCCACACCCTTCAGCCACTCCCCCATCCTGTTTCTCATCTCGCTCTATCCTTTGGAGCGGAAGGCCTATAGCAGTGGTAATGAGGGAGGTTAATTGGCCTTGCTGTGTCTTTGGGAGGCTGGATAGTGACGATGGCAGTGCTAGGATAGGGGTTGACAATTTTCTCAATTTTCTCCGGATGCCCACCTGCTTACCCTCTGCTGTTTTCACATAATCTGAAATCTCCCCCACTGAGAGTCCTCTTTATCTACGCAGCGTGCAGATAAAAGAGAGACTTTCCACGCGGAAACTTTCATACAGACACCGACACCTTTCATGCTACATTCAATTACCCGGGGGTCACACTCTGATACTGCATGCCATCAGAAAGTTGAATTGATTTGCATATCCGGGGAATGATAGCACAAGTTGGACAAAAAGAAAGGCGATGAAATGTTCACTGTGATGGATTGCCTGTCTCTTGCAATTTTCAAGGCTCTGCAAGTTGTTGATGTTCATAGTGAAATGACTGAAAAATCACAGAGTATGTTATGTTTACATGCATACTAACATTCTAGTTTTGGATCATATTTGGTGTTATAATGAGTACACGGAACAAAAGAAATCTGGTTATTCATATACTGTACCTGCACACAAACAGCATCCGTGTTTCGGTTACTTCAGCAAGGATGATCTCAGTTTGGTTTCTAGATGCCCGGATGAGACTAACAATACAGTTTATCATTTAACACTACCAGTGTTAGACTTTCACTTTCATTCCAGCATAATAGACATCATTATATTGTTCATACTTAGATTTGTTGTTCTGCTGACTAACTACTACATAACTTGAGTTGAAGATGCACCTGCGTATTCTGTGGAGTAAATATAGATGTCATATAAAAGGTATAATATTTACCTCTGAATTTAGAAGTGTAGCCTATAAAGTAGCAGAAAATGGAAATACTCAAATAAAGTACAAGTACCTCAAAATTGTACTTATATACAGTGGCATTTTGGTTAAATGTAATTGGTTATTTTCCATGACAGGCGTTTAATAATGTGCTGCCCCTGTTATGGAATGACAATAAGGTCAAGGCCAGCCCTGTCTTGTAAAAATTACGTTCCCATACAACTACATTGCATTCTCAATTATGTTTGGAAGGAAACGTATTTTGTAGCAGATTATTGTTTGTCTTTTATGTATCAGAAATACGTCTGTAAGTCCGTGGACAGCCACAGAGAGTGACGTAGTAAAACAAGCGATGTACAGAGCAGGTATATATCGAGTGAATGAAAATGCGTTGAATAAAAACGTTATTGAATGATAATGGGTATAACAAGCAAGAAAGTCCACTACTGGTGGGTAGGAGGGGAGGTGGACGGGTCCAACAAATACTGGACTTTCCCCTAGGAGAGCGCTGTTTGTGTCCCGTGTGAAACGTAGTAATTTCTTGCCTTTTTTTGTTTTTAAGTCATTTTAAGCCCAAACATAGTGAATTTTTTTTCGAAGCCTAAACAAGTAGTTTTGTTGCCTAAACCTAACTAAATAGTTTTGTTGCATTTTTTGTTTTGTTTCGATGTCGTAGTCATTTTAAGGCAGTGCCTCCTTCTAGACAGTATACCGCCCTGGCAACCCTGTCTCCCACAAAATTACATTCCGATTGCAACTAAACTGCATAACCAAAATACATTTTGAGGGAAATGTATTATCTCCCGGATTACGGTCGCAGTTTTAAACAGTTTTAAACAGTTTTAAACACGTCATTAACATTGTAAATGGTAACAAAACAAAACGAAAACACAACCAAGCCTATTAGTTAGGTTCAGGCAACAAAACTACTTGGTTAAGTTTAATAAAAAAACATGATGGTTTGGCTTAAAGGCCAAAGTCAGGGATCAAAAGTCTCCAGTGCGCAGTTAACACATGGATGTATAAAGAGAACATAAATACAGCGTTGTAGGTGGGCTCCCGTTCATTCCTATGAGAGTTGCTCAGTGGCGCATGAAGCCAAAATGGCACGACTGCAGAGTGATGACGTACCCAGATCTTCCGGCGATTTTCCACATCCATTGGGCCCATAGAGCAGGCGCAGTAGCGTTTCCTTTAACCCCGCCTCCCAGCCCTCGCTCCAGCCGCAGTCTGGCTCATTCAGATGAACGGAGGAAGGGAAATAACTCTGGATTCAGCTATTAGTGCATTTTACAACGTTTAGGACCTAATCATTTAAATAAGGGCTAAATAAAAATTTGCTTCAAAGCCTGGTGCTCTTCCTTGGGGCTTGTTTGCATGTTCCACATTTTATCGTGTGATGCAGCGTGGGACTTGCACTGGTCTGGTCTTTGTCTTGACTTGGTCTCAACCCCTCAAAGTCTTGATCTTGTCTCGGTCTCGATACACTCTGGTCTTGATGACTTGGTCTTGTTTTAGGTGGTCTTGACCACTACAATGCACAACTACAACTCTGACTCCACCTAGCATATTTAGGTTTCTCAAAACTGGAATAAGGGTTTATCAAGGTTTCTGAAACCAGGATATAAAGAGCAACACATGACCGGAATACTAATAGGGATGACATAAATTACATATACATAACAGGGATGCTAATGTGTATTTAAAAGCACTGAAGCTGCCTTGAAGATGGGGAGTCACTCAAAAAACTAACCACATACAATGGAAAACGGAAAACTTAAGTACACACAATTTGTAGCTAGAGCAATGGATTCATTCCTTTAAGTGAAACAGTGGCACTTTAAACACTGGGTTGCGCACATAATGACCTTCACACCAGGCATGAGCATAAATAAATGCAAAATTATCTTGTTCAGAAAATAGCGTGAATTCAATCTACATAACTAAGAGATATTGCAAAAGGTGGCACCTTTTTGAGAACATTTTTCATTAGCCCTAGCTGTAAGTATAACACTGTAGGGGAGAGTGGGGTGAGTTGAGCCAGTTTATACTTGAAGCATCTTTAAAATAAGGGAATGACAGTAATGTCTCCAACTAAAACATGTACATATACTTCAGGATGTGATGCACCCTTGGGAATGATCACTTTGGATCTAAAATAAACAGTTTTCAAAATATGACTTTCCAAAAAAAAGTTGGCTCAACTTGCCCCCGATGAGGGGTAAGTACATTGACATTGAGATTTACATAACAAGTTGAAGCTATAATCTCATTATATATAATTATAAATGTCTCAACTTGCCCCAGGCCTTTTGGCTCAAATTACAGCATTTCAACCACTTTAACAAACTTGTATCATCCAGCAGTTTAGAACTAACGTCATGCCAACATTATAGCCAGTATAGTAGATTTTTACAAACTCGTCTGTAATTGTTCAGACACAAGAATCATGACTCCCTGAACATAAAAAAAATCACTTTGAACGGCAAAAAGATGTTTTCTTTAACCTAAATGTGCTTACCACCTTGCCTCTCTCCATCACAGGGTCGGTAAAATGGATAACTCAATGTGTGGTCACAAAGAAAGAAAAAAGGGGAGGCTCAACTTCCCCACGGACTCAAATCACCCTACTCTCCCCTACTGTGTAAATATACTGCATATAACAAAATTATCCTGCGGTGTGTGTCTTTGCACGGACTGTGCGGTTGCACAACACATGCATTTAATCTGCAGGTATGTTTTTGATCATTTTAACTCGACAAAAGTGACATGATGATTGAAGCCATTTTGTAACAACAGTAAATACAGTATTTATGCGTTGTCCCCCTGTGTAGAAAGGGGTTGTGAGGTTAATGCGATCCATTATTCCTCATCTGTGTCTTTCTGTCTATTTACCCTTACTTTCATCAGCACAAACACCGCCTTCCTCTCCATTTCCACTCAATCTCAGCCACTCCCTCCTTTCACCATTCTAGTCCCTTCATCCATCTCGATGCTGCGGTCAGTTGGGCCACTGCAGGTGACCGATGAGCAGGGCCATTGATCACTATAAAGTCAGCCTTTTACACTTAATGAAATCCCTGTTCACTCACTCCATACATGCAAAGTGTCTGGACGAGCTCCACCAACACCCATATGGAAGTCGAGTGTCGGTTGGGAACTTGCAAATCAATACAAGTAGAGAAAGATGGAGAAGCAGGCAGATGGATGGATTCAGCAGAGCATATTCATGTGCTGTACTCAACATTGCTGCTTATTCACCATCAAGCATCTGTTACTTTTTCTTCTTGACTTTTTGCTCCCGTCTCACTCTGCCTCTTTGCATGTTTTTGTACGTGGCGTTCATGAACGCTATCAAGGAGCGTTTGATTTGTGACGAGGTGTTCAGGTGAATCTTGACAGACTGGCAGGGTGTCAAGATTCATTTACATTATGCAGACCCTGATCACAGGCACGACTCAAAGTTCCTCATGAACAAAGAACTGAATCCAAACAGAAAGGAAGAGCAAACTGTTGCTAAGAGGCTGTGGCACATGAGCTCAAGTGGCTGCTATGAAGACCTTGGTTGCCCCAAAGGAATACAACACGCATAATGAAAGTGATCCCTGAGTTCAACAAGCCAAGTTGAACACTTGATGTATAGTTGAAGCAGTGGTACAGTATGCCATTGAAAAATCACACATATTGCATGGGTATTGCAGCATAGAACAACAACAACAAAAAAAATCACATATCTTAGACTTTAGTGGTAGATGTCGTTAATTTATACAGTGTGTCAACAAACCGATTTTTGGAGGAGGATGCCCTCCACCCAGTTCTCTCATCTTACTTGCTACATGCTTTGCATCATGTTGTAGATGGTCAGTATTGAGTGATTTATCAACTATTTGCAGGGAGTGTGGGCTGATCCAATCTCAACCACAAAGGAAGTGAACCGGTATATGTAGCGAGTGACTGATTAGACAATCAGATGCAGGTGAGGAGGTGGGCGGGGAAGGCCGGGTAATTGCAGAGCAGATGAGGGATGTGGAAGCAGGTATATAGATGGGTGTGGCATTCCAGTAATAGGGCAAAGAGGGAAGGAAAATGGCAATAAAGTATCTGAGGAAGTGGGAATGTGGCTGGGACAAAGGAACAAATCATGACAAGAAGTCTCGTTCTGAAATCTGGCGAAATGAGGTGTTGCCGGGAGACAACGGTGGAATACATCCATGGTGGAAACGTGAGCTCCAGCCTGGCAGAGTTTGTTGTATTGGAGTACAGAAAGCGTAGCTTAGTGATATCTAAAAGATTTTTAATATCATGGCTGAATATCAAGATTATTTAGACAATGTGGATGAGTCTTTTAATTCGATGGCCGCCCATATTTATTTGAGTATACAGATATTCAGATTTCATGAGACTTCTCCTTAAGCGGGACATGGACATAATACAGCCCAGTCGCACAGGAGTTTGTGAAATGGTCACGAAATTTAATGTAGTAATTTGTGCACATAAACAAATTTCAAATTTTTTTCAGGATGGTCAGCACAAAATTAATTTGTATGTGATCCATGTAATTCTGAACCGGGAAATATAGAGTGTGGCGAACGCCATGTTGAGAGGAGGTCGGGGTGGATGGGTGGGTCAAAAAACACAGGACTTTCGCCCAGGAGACCGTTGTTTGTGTCCTGTGTGAAACCAGTCATAGTTGATTTATTTGTCATGTAACTTCCATAAACATCTCTTCTGGAGTTACTTTAACCCAAACCAGGATCTTTTCCTAAACCTAACTAAGTAGTTTTTGTCACATAACTTCCATACTAATAATAATAATAATAATAATATATTAGATTTATATAGCGCTTTTTAGTGATCTCAAAGACGCTTAACATATTCGGGGGGAAAACGGTGTGAGACAGACAGGAGACGAACGACAAAAACAGGCGACATACACAGGCACAATCACATACATACACACGGACTGATAGGTAGGGGGAGTGAGGGGGCTACGGGTAAGCAGATGAGAAGAGATGTGTTTTGAGGCGGGACTGGAATATGGAGAGGGAATCGGAGTCTCTGATGAGTTTGGGGAGTGAGTTCCAGAGCTTGGGAGCTGCCCTGGAGAATGCTCTGTCCCCAAAGCTGCGGAGTTTGGACTTGGGGGTGGAGAGTAAACCAGCTGAGGTGGATCTGAGGGAC
>CAKAKR010035242.1:0-45503 GCA_916700685.1 Adelosebastes latens
GAGTTGTGCCTGGTTAGTGAGACCAGATCGATGTGAGAAAGTTCTTCCCCTAACAACCTCTGTTGGTGGCTTTCAGACACAATTCTTTCGAAAGAGCAAGAGTACAGAGTTTATATTATTTTTCTGAGTGTGTTCGTACAAACTTGTGATTCATTTTGTTTCTGCTTGGTTTGGCTCACAGCTATGTCTACGGAGACTGTAAATTTACTTCTGCTGCCAGGGTGTCTGAGAAAGTGTTTGTTTTTTTGAACTTTCACTTGACCTTGAGAGTGGAGAGGAACAGCAAATACAAGGAGCTTACATGCAGACTGAAACCTGGATATTGTATGTCCAGAATTTTCTCATCTTGTTTCAGAACTCTTTGTTTTAGGTATTATGGGACACATTTTAATGGACCTGATCCTCTTAGGACTGGGCGATATGGCTTATAAATAATATCTAGATATTTTTAGGCTATATTGCAATACACAGTGTATATCTCAATATTTTCTCTGTTTAAACTGTGTAACCCTTTGACGCATATCATACCGGTGTGATCATTCTAGCGAACTAATCTAAACACTCTGAGGTGGTATTCTGTCATATTATCAAAAACATGGCATGTGTACGGCTCCTTATCATGTGGATTTTACTGCTGTAACTCATATTTTTTAACTAGAAGTGCTACGTCAAGTCAACTGGACTTGTTGGCCTTTTCCCCTGACTTAGTACTTTAAAAATATCAGAGACTGACTCAGCATTTTAACAAACTTCTCTCAGACTTTTATAGACCTTTTATCAGACACCTGGTCCTGCTTCTTTCTGCATATAAAGGAGCCCTGGATTTCTGTTAAGAGCAAACCCTGGCGGGGTAAACACTCGTCCTGGAAATCCTCAACCTCCTCACTGCATCGATGACACTCTCCGATGAGCTGTACCTTCCGGTGTCTTTACACCAACCAAGGGGGATTTTCTGATATCAAATCTGAGAGCAAAAGCAAACACTGCTTCACACCTGCCCCGAACCCCAGGAGACGTTTTCTCACCCCACTCTGCTGCCTACGTCCAAGCTCATGTGCTTGGGGCCCATCCAACTCTTACCAGGGCGTATTGCCAGCATCCAGTCTTGGTCTTGACCTTCTGTCAGACAGGTCAGATAGTTCCCCACTATATCCACCACTCCATTCACAAACTGTCTGGATAAAAATGGCAAACACATACTGTGTCTTCAGCCCAAATGTAAAAGATAAGAGAAAAGTCCAACAGATTATGTTAAACCATCTGGATGTTGACAGTCATTGTCCACGAGGGATCGAATAACATTCCCAAACAACAGTCGGAGCTGTTAGAAAAGGACTTCTGTTGCAAACTTTCATTTCCCTAACTTGGCTGTGGAAATAGATCTCATATTGTGTGTGCTTTCTGCAGTCCTGGACTCTACATAATACTCAGCCCATGCCTGTGTAGTCACGGCTGTCCCAACATCAGATGCCCTGCAATGCATGATGGTGTTCAAGGTGAAGGAATCCTGCTTGTGATGAGCGGTTGGACCTGCATTACGATGCAAAGAGCAGAACTGTCACTTGTCCCTGCAGCAGTTGATCCTTGTAGCTGACAGCCCGGCTGTATAAGTCACAGGTGTACCCTTGCATGAAGCTGCTGACATCCATGCTGCAGGTCATTCCTGTTAACACAGAGAGTCAGAGAGGGTCCACATTCACAGCAGCATGAAGAATGACAATTAATGTCATGCTGATCATTATTACAGACGTTGACATGCTTCATTGAATGTGACTGTTGAATGTTTTACCAACCTGATCTCATGGGAAGGCGTATGCCATTTGGTGAGAGCGGGCTGGTTTAACATTTGTCTGATTGTTGTAGATTAATTTTCAGTATTTAAGTGAAAACTTGATTTTAATAGGCGTTATATCCAAGCGCAGGTGCAATAAGTAGAGCTACTTTTAGACCGATAGAAACAGATGTCGACACCAGAACTTAAGTCAGACATGTCATCGCGTTGTCTTCTCTGTAGATTTCTCTCTCAGAATTTACCAGCACAATCATTCTTGTGAAAATTGTGCTCTACTTCCACACCTGCATCTGTGTTTACTTGAGAGAGACACAGGTACATAAAAAGCCTCATTAGTGCATTGAGAACATTCCTATCTTTACAGTTTGAGTCAACATTTCTGTGCCCTTCAATGTGGAAGGTAATTCAATGTTTCTGCTGCAGGGCAACACAAGTAGCGCTTGTTTGGCGTAAGAATTTGTGGTTGTTTGTCGCAGCCTTCCTATTTCAGGTCGTTATGGCGGTTTGTACCACTGAATGGCAGCTTGATGATATTTGTAGTACTTTGCTTTGGCGCCTACGATTCGGCTTAATGTTTGTCTTCTTTCAAAACTTTTCATTTTTTTTCAAAGCAGTGTTTTCTCCTGAATTTCCTCTTCTGAATTTGATAGACTCGCAGACATTTCTGCCTCTGTTTGGACATTCTCAAGCTATTCTCAACACTGAAACAACAACTTTTTTTTTTTCATTAAAGAAGCAAGAGAGAGAGAGAGACTCTCGGCATGAGTCTGCAAATATCCCGCCTTTGAGAGGAATCAAACAGGATGAGGCTTTCAGAATGGGAGAAAATATGATCCGGTAAATCTACAGTCAAAGGTGGCTATTTTGTTTTTGATTAAAGGAAAGCTTTGACATTGTGGGAAAAACCCTTATTCGCTTTGTCGCTGAGAGCTAGGAGAAGATTGACACCACTCTCATATCTGTGCAGTAACAATGGAGCTGGAACCAGGAAGCTTAGCTTAGACTGGAAACGGGAGGAAACACCTAGCCTGGCTCTGTCCAAAGTAAAAAAATAATCCTACCAATTACGGCCGCACAATTAATCGAATGGATTTTGGCTTCCCGCAATTAAATGAGCATGATCGCCTGCAATATTGACATTTAAAATGTGCGTTCTGTTCATAGAAAACTGCAGCACATCAAATCAAGCGCTTCCTAAACTAACAGCCAGCATTTTTTCATATTGCAATATACAGTATATAGCAGAAAAAAATATTGCAATGTTAGTTTTTTCCAACATCGTGCAGCCCTAATTTCTACATTGGAAGAGAAAGCAGCGCTCTGTTTATTTCAATATGAAAGTGTAGTAATAAAAATATGTTTTCGCTAAAATCTATGAATAATCGTGAAAAATAATCGCGATTATCATTTTGGCCATAATCGTGCAGCCCTATCACCAACAATACAAACACAATTTGGTTTAATTTGTACACAAACAGAATGCAAAACATCAAGTGTTGTTTTTATAGTGGTGTTACATGCTTTACAGGTATCAATATCCTCACCTAACTCACCAAAAGAAGGCAAATAAGCGTATTCCCCAATAACAGTGTTGACAGTGTGACTTGGTAGGGGGCCGTTGGTAGAGGGGTTACGCTCAGCATCATCAACAGAGCACCTTGTGGAGCTACAAACGACCATGTTTGACCTCAAGCATCCACCTTGACTAGCTACAGCCAGGCCGTTTGAGAAATTTCTCCAATAGACGCGGGTGAAACATGGAGTCCCAGTGGAATTGAAGCTACAGTAGTTACGTATGAATGTGACAAATTACCTTCAGAGAGGTCCTGGTCCCTACACGTTGCTCAATACATAGAGTAGCAGCAGGTCGATACGGGCCGTGACCTTGTGGTTTCTGCTTAATGGCTGTTTCAAAGGTCATGAGTCAAGTTCACACAGAAGCAAATAGCTCAGAATTGTGACAGGTCAGAGGTCAAGTGGCAAGTGAGTTGTAGTACAAAATGATGTTTTCAGTCTGCCACTTCTGTGTCAAATGTACTTATATAGTGGAGCTTTGTTTGGTCAAACATTTCTCAAAGAATATTTTTTTGTCTACATTATTGTTATGTTATTTTATGCCTTTATAATATTATATATATATTGTTTGGACCCATGAGACCACTATGACGTCCCTGGAGTTGGAAATGATGTTACTCTTTTTCGCTTAAGCCCCAGAAGACATAAACCAAACCACTATAGATTTATAGCCAAATAAAATTAGGCCCAATACAAGTGAGGTATAGCATAATACAATATTTTGTCCACCCCATCGATATCAACAACACAACAGCACCACAGACAATGACAAACAACAGCCTTTGAAGCAACCTTGAAGGTTTTATGGATGTTGTATTAGCTAGGTGTACCTAATACACCGGCAACTACGTGTGAAAATGTTTTCAGTGTTATTATTATGCAGAGTAACTAGACTGATGGCCTTTTGAGATTAAGAAGGCCATTGTATTTAAAAAAAAAACCTTGATGTGTTTTTTGGCTCATCTTGTCGAAGTCATAGATTGCATATAAGAAGTGGACGTAGTCACCGTGACGTCACCCATTGGTTTGTGGACTGCCATTTTGAAGCCTTGAGTTCAGTATTTTGGCCGTCACCATCTTGGTTTTGGGCCATTACCATCTTGTTTTGTTTTTTTTGCAACCAGAAGTGACAAGAGAAGGTGGAGCTAAGTACAACCAAACACTGAATTAGACATTTTTGGGCGACAACTCCCAGACCGGGAGTAGCCGTGGTAGCGACATGTCAATCACAAGGTAGCGACTCCCTAAAGCATCCCCTGCTTTATGGTCTATTTGATTCTAAATGGGACCATAATTTACTAAATGAACATCATGCTGTATTGAAGAAGACTTGAAACTAGCGATTGACACCAAAAACTCATGTTTATAATGTTTACTGAGGTAATAAATCAAGTGAGAAGTAGGCTCATTTTCTCATAGACTTCTATACAACTTTTTTTGCAACCAGAGGAGTCGCCCCCTGCTGGCTATTAGGAAGAATGCAAGCCTAAGGCACTTCTGCATTGGCTTCACTTTTCAGAACTGGAGATTGCCATGGTCAATGCTTAATTGAGAATCATTATTTGTACATCAAAAATGATTATGCCACCTATATCCGCTTTTATAATTAAGACAGCAGTCTGCCTTGTTGTCTTACATGCCTTTTTATCCTTTGCATATTCACAGCTGGCCCTAGCCAGGGGCTAATCTAGATGAGGTGCACATTTTAGTGTTAAGTAGCCTGTATTTACCGTGGATAAGTAGCAGCTTGTGTGTCTGTTATCAAAGGCAAATCTTCAAAGAATAAAGAGAGAACACCATATCCCAGAGGCTCAGTGTCAACTCTTTCAGTCCCTGTCAGCCCATATGAAAACGTTTACAATAACATCATCCCAGTCACGTCTTGTTAGTCGAAAAAAAAAGACATTCCACCATTGATATGATGAAAAAATATAAAAAATGCTGCTAAAGACTGAAAGCGTTCTCCAAAAACAGGACCACCAGAGATGTGATTTTGGGGATAAGCGACACGTGTCAAACATTTTCTTGTGTAGTATCTCTAGTGGCAATCGTGTATATTTTTAGGTGCATGTGGCACCTTTTTATTCTTAAGTGGTCGTCATTCCTTCCGCACATCGTCTCAACCGGGTTGTCAGTCTTCATGAATTGTTACCTCAGTGTATCTCCTGAGAAGCTGCTCATGCTGCTTGATTGACACCATAAAATAAGCAGAAAAAAGCTTTGTGGTTTGACTGTCAATTTTTATGTTAATGGCAGGTCTTATGCACCACTTACTGTAGACATCAAGCACAGTCCCGTCCACAGATGGCGATGATAGTGACATAAACCTCCAGAGATGGAGTGACATTATCTACTGGCTCTTAATCACTCAAGCAAACAAGGGGAGTTTTTTGACTGAAGCTTTACATATTGTGCGGTGCATTGTTTTTATTATTCTGTTTCTGAAGGGATGTGTTCCCACTCTGATGGATTTATTGCAGCCAAATCCTGCTTTAAAGGACCAGTGTGTAGTATTTAGGGGGATTTATTGGCAGACATGGAATATAATATTCATAACTATGTTTTCATTAGTGTATAATCAACGGAAACTTCTCATCCCAATTCGTCACATACCGCCGCTTTGTCACGCCCCTTGCCATCAAAACCACTCTAGTTACCCTTGGTGTCACTTTAGGATTAGGCAACAAAACCACTATAGTTAGGTTTAGGAAAGAACAACGTCTTTTGGCTTAAAACTACTACGTTTGTACAGTGAAAATGACACTGAACGTTGTGAACACGGGCCACGAATGAACAGCTGATTGTAACGTGACACACAGGACACGAACAGCGGTCTCCTGGATGAAAGCCTTGTGTTTGTTTGGCCCATCCACCCCAAATTTTGAGCGTCAAACACTTAATTTCCTGCATTCTGGTGAATTTTCATGCACCAATTTCTACCTTTTCTGCATCAAGATATGGTGGTAATATCTTGAGGTGAGCAGCCAAGGGACCCCTTTGAAAATTGCCGTGCCAGTTTTCCCTTGCCAAAATTTTGCCTAATTTGGAACGTTATTTAGCCACCTTTCCAACAAGCTAACATGATGTGGTTGGTACCAATGGATTCCTTAGGTTTTCTAGTTTCATATGATACCAATATTGTCGCTCTAGCTTAAACAGCCCGCTACAGCCTCTTAAAGACTGTAATGTCGGCCAGGACCACCGGCGATCCCACGGGTCAGAGGGTTTGATAATTAATTTTTAGGATGTTGAGATGAAATGTAGGTGTCCTTGAGCACCCCTAAAAACAGCCTAAAATCACCAATGGTTGGTTGCAATCTGCAACCACACCACTAGATGCCAACAAATCTTACACATTGTACCTTTAAAGCCTCTGTAATAGTTAGCATATAATGAAGCAGCGTTTTGAGTATAACGAGTCCTAAAATTTGCCAGGCAAGTTCATTAGGTGTCGAAGTTTGTAGCTGCTGGTATCTGCTTCAGGGGTTTAAAGGCCAGTACTGCACTCATCATGTCGTACTGCAACAGAATAAGAACAAAGAAAACAGCATAAAATAAGAGCTCAACTCTTGCCACCTACATCTACAGCCTGGGGTTGTACAGATGGGCCTCTACACCAGCCTTAATACAAAAGAGGTGAAGTGCAATCTGTAAACCACAACTGCAAAGCTATAAATATTCTCTCTGGTTGTACTGTAATTAGGCTTTGATCTTGTTAACAATCACAAACGGGATGTGGCACCTCACATTTGACCGCTTTCACCGTGTAACTGTGAGAAGCAGGTGACCTCTCCAGGGGAGCACACAGAGAAAAGACTGGATCTTATTTTTTCTTTCCATTTCCTGCATGAGTGGATCTGAGTGCAGGCTTTGGTCTGCTTTTGTCTCCGCTCCTCTGCTGTTTCTCTCATCTGCTCTGTGCCTTACGCTTGACATTTCTTCTCCATATAGGTCAGTCTCCATAGGAGGCAGGGAAAGAATAAAAGAAAGAAAGAAACACCAGGGCAACAAGGAGAAACAACTATTTAGGCAACCTGCGATGTTTTCGTGCCGCCAAGGAAAAGCTGCTAATTGCCTCCACTCAGAGGACAATCTACGCTTCATTTTATTTTCTCTCCTCCGCATGCCCCTGTGCTGGTTAATTAGGAAATGAAGGATCATGTTT
Source organism: Adelosebastes latens (assembly GCA_916700685.1). NCBI lineage: Eukaryota > Metazoa > Chordata > Actinopteri > Perciformes > Sebastidae > Adelosebastes > Adelosebastes latens. The sequence goes on from CAKAKR010035242.1 coordinate 7,533, forward strand.
TTGTCTGTTGAAGAAAGAAGAAATGAAAGACAGAAACACACAGAGGTTTCTTGATTACACAGAGGTGTCTTTTAATAGAATAGGATCTGAAACAGACCAGATCAAATGTGATTAGCGGCATGTTCTACGAGGGTTGGCAAGTGAAGAAAAATACCTGTTTTGGAACTAATGGGAGGAGGCGTCGTGAATTTTAAGTGTCTGCGAGGGAAAGAAAATTGCAACCGACAAGAGAGGAAGAGTGTGGAGATCAGATCAGCGCTACGCCCTCTCAATCATCCAGCTGTGAAGTCAAACACCAGCGCCTAGAGATAGAGTCATTTGTAAGATAAATAAAGCTAGATGCACCGGTGTGCCCTCCTGAACCAGACAGAGGAAGAGTAGCTGGGCGTCTCTCTCTGTCATCTGTCGCAGGGCCGAAGCTCAGCCTAGAAACTATCAGGAAGATGATGTGTCTCTAGAGACGAAGACGCCTGGGGAAAGAGGCAGCTCTTAATCATCTGAGACCCACTTCTCTGGCGTTTCTCTCATTGTTACGGGACACTCTAGCTTATGCATACATACCGCGTCTCCTTCTAATGCTATTTGCATACTTGCAAATCCTTACAAAACGCAATTCCGTGCTCCCATTTATTTTGGACTTCAAGACAATGCCATCTCTTAACTGCGAGTGTTAGTTATATCCTTTCAGGGCTCTGCAGTGGCTGTTATTAGGCAGCATAATAGCTCTCCGAACAAAGCAGAGGCCTATGTGGCTAATTAGAGACGTGGACTCAAACATGGCTCATCTCTTCAAACAGTGTCTGGCATGCTTGAGTGGAGACTGACAGAGGGAATCCATCTCCAGTCGTCTCCTCCCTCCATTAGGTCTGCAGCAGCAGCCACTGAGGGCTCTTTGAGCCGGGCTGCAGAGAGCAGCCAGGAGCGTGATCATTTGTTACCAGACAGTCAGGAGGCTGCGGACCACACTGAGACAGGAGGTGAGGTGGTATGACCTCGGGCCAATCCGACAGACACCAACTGTGAGAGAAATTAGATGTGATATGTGATCAATAAAGGAGCATGTGTTTGAACCATAACATGCTGAAATTGTGAATCTGTCAGGGTTGTGTATCTTTAATCCCATTAAAGGTCCAGTGTGTAGGACATGGCGGTATCTAGCAGTGAGGTTGCAGATTGCAACCAACTGATGCTTCTCCCGTGTGCCAAGCGTGTTGCAGAGTTACGGTGGCCAACGCGAAAACGCGAATGGTTCTCTCTAGAGCCAGTTGTTGGAATTGGGTGGTGAAGCAAGAGAGAGAGAGAGCGGCGGTGACATTATTGACGCCGGCCCAAGCAGGAAAAGTTAAAAGTGTTTGGTTTGGTCTGGGCTACTGTAGAAACATGGCGGCTGGCTCCGTGAAGAGGACCCGCCCCCTGTGTAGATATAAACGGCTCATTCTAAGGTTCTTATCATCTAATTCTTATTATCAGGTGATTATACACAAAAGAAAAACATACTTAACTAATATTATATTCTATTTCTGCCAATAGATCCCCCTGAATGTTACACACTGGTCCTTTAAGATGCACTATATGATTTCCTGTTGGTTGTGACGGTGTTTCACGATGCTGGCTATCTATGTTGAGTTTGCTTGTTTATGATGACTTTTGGATTATGTTTGATTATGATGACAGTGTTGGCTATACTGTTCAAATAAGATGGTTTACTTGTACTTACTTATCGTCATATCTATACCGTATCTTATTTATTTATTCAGAGCTGTTGATCTTGTAATTGAATTCAGCATTTTATTCTTTTAATTGCTGGGACCACGGTTGTGTTTTTTTTTCCCAAAAACCAATTGCCCTTTGGGGAGAAAAAAAGTTGAAGCTGTGGTCACATGCTCTTACAAAACTCGAGCTGTCTATATTTTGTGGTTGATTGCACTTCCTATGTTACCATGCACGGCAGCTCAGCACGTTCTCATCTCAACTTGTCTCATACTGCTGCTTTGTCATGCCCCTTAGTGTCACTCTAGGTCACATTTCAATAGGAATTTTCCACAGCAGACATTATGACCTGTCATAGTAGGAAAAGTACAGGTGTTACTGATGACATTAACTGTGGCTCTGTCCTATTTAAGTGTCCCAGTAATCAATGCCATGCAGAATACCAGCAGGGCCCTGAAACTAAAGCAGCTAAATGCAATTCAGCCATCGTTAATCATCGATTATCATCAATCAATTATTTAAACCTGTGCTTTTCCTACTGTGACATACTGTACGTATATTAATCAGATTTCATGTAATTTACTATAGTTATGAATAAATCAATGTCTCGGTGTGGACATATGCCCGGATTAAAGTTAGGTCATAATTATAGAAACACAGTAAATGTTAAGCACCAGTACAGTTTTACTGATGTTTCCCACACTGTCTCTGACTTGTAAATTATATGTTTTACACCCACAAAGAGCGTACTGTATTTAGTATACATTTTTACAGTTACAACCTCGTCAATAGTCTATTTTGAGCATTCGTTTTTATTTATTCTGACTCCAAGATAATATTTGCTTCTTGCCATTATCTTCATATATAGAGTGAGGCAGGCAGTCGATTCTCATTCATGTTTTAGTTTTCACCGTAATGGCCTATTGGGGGCAGTAAGCCACCAGAAACAGACGTTATTCAGTTAGTGAGAAGCAAGGATAAGTATAGGGCAACCAGTCTCTCTCACACACACACACACACACACACACTCTTACAGGAAAATGAGATGCCTGAGATGAAGCCCCTTTCAAATGCTAACCTGTTAGGTAAACAATCAATGGGTGAATGTGGGAAAGGAAAAAGCTGCCCTCATTTTGGCTTGTTTGGGAAAACAAAGGGATCCAATAAAGACTCCAGACACAAGGTGGAACTGCAATTAATATTCCTGTGCCGAGAAGTGGGCTTGATTTTAGGCCGGTCACGAGGACCTCTCTCCCTCTCTGCTTCACACCAGTCAGATAATTACCTATTTAGATTTCACCCTGACAGCCTCTCTGCTGCGAGAGAAGAACTGCCTCAGTGTGAGAATGATAGTGAGAGAGAAAGGGCAGTAAGAAGGAGAATATGCCATTGTTCGACACGTGTAAGAAATGTTGTTTTATGTAGGTGACTATGTAGTGGGGAAATTTAATTTTAAGCTTGGCAGCATTTTGGAGGACATTTGTTTTGCCACTAAAAGACGGCTAACAGGTGTAGTTTGATGAGTGGAGAGGGAGCCAGACCGACTGGATGTTGATGGCTGATTCATCTAAATCAGCTGTAAAAGAGGGGACATTTGTTTTCAGTGGAGAGGGCTATTTATCAACGGTGATTGATATCCAGCAACGCTGGACTGCCTCAGGCTGGACTCATCCGTCCGGTGCCAATCACTGAGCTTTGCCAGCAAAATTCACACCGCCTTCAAGCACTCAATTCTGGCTGCTGGAACACTCCTGAGACTTTACCCTTATACAGTGTTGACGTATGTTTCATATGCAGAGGTCTGATGTATTGACATACATTAAAACATGTTAGCAGTTTATTGTTTAATTGATTTAATTAAAGTCATTAATCATATAGTATATTGTAAGTGACATTACAAGGCTAGCATCAGTGCATTTGCTGAGGGCTGAGTGCAGGCTGTTCTCATATACTGTTTGTAGCTATACAATTGAAAAGTAATGCACTGCAATTCGTATATAGCACATGAAATCAATTCGTAATCCACGTAATCGTAAACCAGAAAGTATTAAGAGCGACAAACGCCGTGTATGGAGGAGGTCGGGGTGGATGAGTGGGGCAAAAAACACTGGACTTTCCCCCAGGAGTCCGCTATTCATACCCTGTGTGAAACCAGAAGTCAATGTTGATTTATTAGTCGCGTGACTTCCGTACTTAAGTAACGCCACTTTAACGATCTTTTCCTAAAGGCCCAGACACACCAACCCGACATCAGAGAATCAGAGAATCGGACTGTTGAGTCGCCTCACGTTACCTTTGTTTTGGCCGACAAATTGCACTCGAACACAACGCAAAGACTACAGTCAACGGCCAACTACCACATAGGTTCTGCTTCTGTGTGAAATGATATAACTCTCCACACCAGCAGGACGTGGTAGTCTGTATTCGTCATTCAGAAAGGGAAAACCAAGGACGGCGGATATAAAAGCCATTGTTATGATACATACATGAAATAAAGAGGCGTCTGCCGACCATTTATACACCACTCTCACTCACCACTTAGCTTCATTCCAGATGGCTATGTCGTTGTGAAAATATCCGTGTATTGGAATGATCAGATGAGATGAAGATGATGAGAGCCTTCTGTGTTTTTCCTCTTGACTTAACTCGTTGGCTTGCTTTCCTCACTTCCGTTTCTCTTTGCATGCACTGATTCATTTAAGCTGAACAGCCAATCAGAGTGATTTCTCTCACCGACGGCCGCCGCCAATATAACATGCTGAATCAGCCGAAAAAACTCAGACACGGGCAGGCTGGAGCTGACGGTGTGGGACACATCGCAAAAGCTATAGGTCCCAAACTGTCCGATCGCCAACCATCGGTTTGATGAGTCGGGACCTTTAACCTAACCATTGTAGTTTTGATGCTTAATCCCAATCTAAGTTGTTTCCTGTGAAGACGGAACTTTATTTTGAAAAGACTGTATGCATGTAACGGGAGGAAATTGACACATGTTGCTTGACATTCTTAGGTAAACGTACGAAAAATGGGGAATAACTTTTTGTAAGATATCATACAAACCATTGTATGAGGATACGTTGCTTAATGATATGGCCAAGAGTATTACCACAAAACCGTTTTTACAAACAGCTCCTAATTATAATCAAACCCAGTCAAGCCCAGGCCAGCCACCTCAAGAAAACAATATGGCCACCATGAATCACAAACAATGGCTGTTTTTGCCATGTTGGCTGTCACCCACCAATAAATGAGAAAGAAAAATAAAGAAAGAGCTTTCTCTCTCCTTTTGAGATTCAGTCTGTGTGCAATGTTCTCCTGTGGTTTGCTGGTTCGGCCCTTTGTGTTTTTCTCTTTTTTGGAATAGGGGCCAGATAACTCTGCGGGTACAGTGTGCACATGTACATTAAATGTACATTTAAAGGTGATTGACATCTGAGTTTTGGTATTATTGTTTCAGTAGTCTTCTTTCATTAAATGGTAACATTTGTATTGTTCAACCTGGACCCTATTTTCCCAAGGTTTTGTGTCTAACTGACTAATATGGACAACAATTTCTGAAGTTGGTCCAGTATTGAGGGAGAGCGCTGTAGATGGCAGCTGCTTACAGGCTGCAATATGGTCCTATTGGGGCAAGCTGGCACCACCATTTATGTCCACTAAAAGTGCTTGTTTTGGCCAGTAAAATCCACAAGATATCTCTGTCATGTTTGGGAACAGAGGATCAAATTAGAGAACTCAGAAATTGCCTATGAACAGTGCACGTGGAGTTATCAAAGGTTGGAGATTGACCCAAGCCATGACCGGAGTGGAAACCCCAGTTTTGACCTAATTCACAAATGATTCAGTTTCACTGTATGGGTAACTTCGGTATTTTTCAACTTGGAACCTATTTTCTCATGTTTTTGTGTCTAAATGACTAATGGGGACAACAATTTCTGAAATTGGTCCAGTATTGAGGGAGAGCGCTGTAGACAACAGCTGCTCACAGGCTGCAATATGGAGCTATTGGGGCATGCTGGCACCATCATTTACGTCCACTAAAAGTGCTTGTTTTTGCCACGACAGGTTCTGATTGTTATTACAAGTGTCTGACAACATTATGGAAAGAGTCTCGCTCAAGGACAAGTCTCGTTCTGAACAGTAGAATAGTGGAATACATCCATGGTGGAAACACGAGTGCCAGTCAGGCAGAGTTTGTTGTGTTGGAGTAAAGAAAGCGTAGCTTAGTGTTATCTAAAAGATTTTCAATGTCATGGATGAATGTTAGGATGATTTCGACAATGTGGACGAGGTCTTTGAATTCAATGGCCGCCTGTATTTATTTGAGCCAGAGTAAACAGATATTTTCAGATTTCACAACGAGACCTGTCCTTGAGCGGGACTTGGACACAATAACAAACAGACCGGATCAAGCCAAAGTTCAAGAAAACGTTTTATTTCCCTGTAGGGTCCTTTCCATAATGTTGTCAGACGCTTATAATAACAATCTGAGCCTGTCAGTGGCAAAAACAATCACTTTTAGTGAACGTAACGTTACATTGACGCTGCTCACTTGCTCTCGCAGCTCGTTAAGTGGCTGCCGTCCACAGCGGTCTCCCTCAATACTGGACCAGCTTCAAAAACTGTTGTCCCCATTAGTCACTTAGACACAAAAAAACATGGGAAAATATGGACCAGGTTGAAAAAAAACAAAGTTAATCTTTAAGTCGGAGTACTGTTGTTTGCATAGTTTGGAGGTTGTTGCAAAAAGTTCTTTAATTTGGCACCACCTTTTCCATTCTCTCTTCACTGTTATTCAAGTCAATTAGATTTAAACTCAAAAACACCATCTCTTCCTTAGGTAGGCAATCACTTAATTCTCACAATTGGCAAAAACTTACATGTCACCTCTTCAACCTCCTGCTCCAATCTTATTATTTTAAAAACTTGCGTTTTTTAGGAGCATACAGTTGGAAGATGAACAAAGTAAAGATTCTAAGAAGTACTGCTGTTTTTGACAAGAAGAAATGTAGACAATGTTATGGAGACAATGTTGGATGCCGACTTAACTTGGACCAAATGCAAGCTTGCTTGTTACATTGATTAGAGCTTAGGGCAAGAAGGGATTACATCTCCAGAGGACTCCTGCATCGATTCTGGCCTTCATTGTGTGTGTTGTTAATGACTGAGAACTTTCAGCTTGTCAGTAAAATAGAATCGAGCAGTTTACAAAATAAAATTGAGAAGTTATTGCACTGACCTGCGGATGATTAATTTTGTTGTTTAAAAATAGTATTCTGTTCTACTGCATGCTCATTAGATAACTTTTTCTGTTTCTTATCTTGGTTGAGTCACTTACGGGACTTGTATGTTAAAAGACACACCACACTTTGAAAAATAATCCATATACATGCCTGCTATAAATCATCATTGTACTTTATGGCAATTTAGTTGTTTAGTAGTTAGTTGCAATTAGCGTAATTTGCCATTTTTAGGTTGTAGCAGGCTTAGTTTTAAAGCTAGAGTGAAGAAACTGGTATTGTATGAAACTACAAAACCTAAGGAATCTATTGGTACCGACCATGTCATACTAACTTGTTGCGAAGGAGGCTGAATAACGCTCCAAATTATGCTGAATTTTGGTGAGGAAAAACTGTTGTTGCCTGTTGGGCTTGAGTTTGCCATGTCATGATTTGAGCATATTTTTTTATGCTAAATTCAGTACCTGTGAGGGTTTCTGGACAATATTTGTCATTGTTTTGTGTTGTTAATTGATTTCCAATAATAAATATATAAATACATTTGCATAAAGCAAGAATATTTGCCCACTCCCATGTTGATAAGAGTATTAGATACTTGACAAATCTCTGTTTAAGGTTTTTGAACAGATAAAAAAATAAATTGTGATTAATCGGGATTAACTATGGACAATCATGTGATTAATCATACTATCATACAGTCATACTAGACTAAACATACTAGACAATAAAAATGAACAAACTTCAGGGCAAACAAACAAACGACGTCTTTTAACCAGGAGACTGATGTTCGAGACCGGTATTTGTGTCCCAGTTTTGTAGTAATGTTTATGACATGTTTTTCGTACTTATGTTATGATGTTTACGTACGTATTTTACTTAGTTTATGTACTTATTTCAAGTCATGGCGTTTTTCCTAAACCTAACTAAGTGGTTTTGTTGTCTTAACCTAACTGCGGCCGTTACTGTAGTTTTGTTGCCTGAACATAACCGTAGCCGTTTCGCAGTAACGACGTGGCGTTAAATGACACATTGCGTGCTCATGACAGGTGAAAATGTAGTGCTATTTATAGACCCTCCCATTAGATCGTGTTGCAAAAATAATGCCTGAAAAAAAACAAAATAATGCAAAGAATTGGCTTAACATTTTTTATGATGAAGGAAAGGCATTCAATGAAATACAACTTACCAGATCTTTCAAAAGAGCCTTTAAGAGTTCAGCACACATCAGCCTGCCCTTGGATATTCTGACAATCCAGACTGTTTTCTTCACATGGTCCATTGCAGACAGTGTAAGCTGCATCATAAAATGTGTAAATGTGAAAAATGAAAGCAAACACAAATCGCTCTTGGGAATCCTGTGACACAATTTCAATCCAATTAATATGCAACAGTGAAATGAATCACTATTGTCAAATGTGTGACAGATGTCATTTGATATTCAAAGTGTATAAATATCATGGAAACATCACCAACATTTGGGCCTATTAACATTATCTCTGATATAATAAAGCACAGTGGGAAATAAGCTAATGCAACAATTCCCAACACTATTGCCCCGGGAACAACCCTTCAATCTTTTGCCTTCCTTTGAAAACACTGTTTTTGTTAATTTTGAGTGTTTGACACAAAACTGTTGCAGTAAAGGTTATATAACAAAAGCTAAAGATCCTCTGGGCATCTGAGTTGGAGAGTGTTGCTGCTTAGGAGACTCTTGTTTCCTATACTGTGTAATTGATTTTTTTTTTTTTTAATGCATAAATTCAAAATTTAACACACTGTGTTTACATGAAGTTTGTTCAGAAGCTACATATCCAGCCTTCAGGCTAAAGACAGGCCTTCATGACTGTCTTCCCTGCTAAAGAGATGCATTATAGGTAAACAAGGCTAACTGGTTACCAGTGGAGTTGTATCACGACACATATATGACTAAAGCTAGGGTCGGTAATGTTCTACTTCCATTGTAAATGAGTTGGCAACACTGGGCTGGGTTTCTCGGTTTGATAAGTTCTTAAATTTAGTGTACTCTTGCTTTTTTCTTAAGATTACCGACCCTAGCTTTAAATTTTAGGCAAATGTGACCAAGGCCCAGAGCGGCAAGTGGGGTGGGCAGCAGTCACCAAAGTAGCATTGCATCACTCTACAAAAATCTAAATTTACAGGCCGCAAGAATGAAAGAATGCAATGGCTATTTCAGCTTGAGTAGATAATTATAAACCATAATGCACAGAGACAAGAGCAACCAGAAGAGGATCTGATTAAAGTAGATATGAAGTGGTATATTATGGCTCAGTAGTACTGCAGCATTGAGCAAATTAAATCTAACACCATTAATGCCAAGTTAGTTCAATGTGATGGTGCTCCCCTCTTTACATCCGCCATCATGGGATCGAGACCACTGTGGATCTTTTTTTATCTGAAGTGATAACAATAGCTTACAGGCATACAGTATGATTCAATAACAGTAAACAACATTGGACCTCTATGAACAATGTTGGCAAGATGATTTGCTTCTTGTAGACACTAGAAGAATATACTGTCTGTTCTAACACTCATTATGTCACTTGGAAAGTGATTCAACAGCCTCCATATGGTGGAGATTGGGCTTCTGCCCCTTTAATTTGTTGTTCATTTCTTTGATCTTATTTAGCTTAGAATAGTATTTGGAGGAATGTAATTGCTTGAAAGCAGTGGGCAACCTCCAGGTGTAAAAAGTGAAGCCAATGAGGAAACTTGCATTCTTTCTAATAGCCAGCAGGGGGCGACTCCTCTGGTTGCAAAATGAGGTCTGATTGTATAGAAGTCTATGAGAAAATGACTCTACTTCTCTCTTGATTTATTACCTCAGTAAACATCGTAAACACAAGTTTATGGTCTCAATCACTAATTTCAAGTCTTCTTCGATACAGCATGATGTTCATTTAGTAAATTATGGTCCCATTAAGAGTCAAATAGACCATAAAGCACAGTATGCTTTTGGGCGTGGCTACCTTGTGATTGACAGGTTGCTACCATGGCATTGTCCAATCTGGGAGTTGTCCGTGTTTTCTTCTTATAACTTTAACCCTTTCACAGTGTGTTTTCAGTTCATGAAAGTTAATTGTAACATTTTGGTCGCTTAAAAATGTCTTATTCAGCATTCGGTTGTACTTAGCTCCACCCTCTCGTGTCATTTCTGTCAACAAGATGATGACGGCCAAAATGCCGAATTCGAGGCTTCAAAATGGCAGTCCACAAACCAATGGGTGATGTCATGGTGACTATTGGTGCCTTCAAATGAAACTCCTGAGCTTGTGTTTACAGCATGGGAAGTCGTGTACACGATATGCTTGGCGTTCAAGTGGTTAAGTCGTGAGAACACCGCTGCTAAGCAACGGTAGTCTAGAAGCCACAGAGGCTAACAATTTAGCAAGCTATCAAGCGGGTAACATAATGCAGTAAAAGCAAAGGCATAATGACAGAGGAAAAAGATGAGGCCGTTGGAATATCAACATTTTCCTCAGACATATTAAACAATTACAAAGAAAAACAATATATGACTAAAATTATAATATATTAACTTATTTTGCGGCAAAAAATTAACCTCCAAGGCCCCCACCATGTCTGACAACGTCAACAAACACGTCACAACTTGGAACTTTCAGAAACTTTCCACCTACTAGGTTGTGAATACCACAAGAGGGGGGCGTTGATATGGACTCTTCTCATGAACACGGTAAACACGACCCCATTTGAAGGCACCATTATTCAGCATTCGGTTGTACTTAGCTCCACCCTCTCATGCCACTTCTGGTTGCAAAAAAACAAGATGGCGACAACCAAAATGCCATGGCTTCAAAACAGCCGTCCACAAACCAATGGGGGACGTCACAGTGACTACGTCCATTTCTTATATACAGTCTATGCTTGAGAGGTTTATTTTCGGCTCTGGTCCCCCTTATGTAAACTGGTCATGGACTTTGTTCTTGATGCACTGTTATGATTGGTTATATAAGGTTGTGGTGTTGCGTAATATACTGATCTTAAGTCTACAGAGATGCAGCCTTCATTACAGGGCACATCAAGGACTCATGGTGGCACTTTGATGAACACATGTACACAGTATATTTTTCAGCGTATATCTGCTATGTAGCAGGCAGTTTAGCAGAAATGGTTTCTGTTCCTTTTATCTTTTTTTTTCCCTCAAAAAGAGTATGCAAACAACTTTTATCCCTTGATAAAATGAGTCAGGCATTATCTGGGTAAAAAAACAAACAATGAGCAGGTAATTCTCTTTGCACTGCTGTATTCAAACATAGAATCAACAAAGGAAGAAATTACCTTCACACAATCCACACACAGCGCTCCTGCACCAGTTACTGCTGTGGCATGTTATTCCTTGTGTGAAATGGACACTCTTATTTTCTATCACTGTGTTTACTCATTCTATCAAGATGATTTTGTCCTCATTCTTTACACAGAAAAGCAATCAAAGAGCTAGATCTTTTTAGCTTTTCATGAAAGTGTTCAGGCAGTCTAAAGAAGGTACCCTTCAGCCATCTTTAAAGTATATATATATAAAGAAACAAAAGGATATCAAGTGTTAGGCTGGCATTATAATTACAGTGGCTGGTTTTGAGAGACCTTGTGCTTTGCAAAGAGATATAATTCATCTTACTTCTTTAACTTAAAATGATGTTGAATGTAGTTAAACATGTCAGTGTGTGGGTTTTGCTTATCTAAAGGTATTTGCAATAATTAATTTGATCGCATAATAATCTTTGAATCTCTCAGTGAATGTTATGCCGTCCATAAAAGTAATTACAACACCACAAAATGATCTTACAAGCGCATATACTGATGGAAATAAATATTACAGTTGGTAATGGAAAAAAAAACATCACCCATCAGACTTTTCCTGTGAAACATGAATTGCTTGATGACTGACAGTATGACAGACCATGTAATTGAAGGGAAATACGTGACAGCATAGCGCCTTACTGACTTACCCAACAATTACTGTATAGTGTCCAGCGTACACGCCCCTCCTCCAACTTTGTGTTTTTCTTTCCTTTTGCTTCCCAGTTTAGTTTCCATTTATGAAGGATGTATATATATATAAGCAGAACATAGTACTAGTAGCATACTGCTCAGTATTGAGGGGTAATTATTAGCTGCAATGATGGATGACTAACGCAGCACTTATGGAATGGTGTAACAGCAGGGAGTCACATATAGTTGTGAGATATTCTATACTTTTCTTTTTTTCAAAAAATCCAACATGAAGACCAAAACCAACAATGAATTGTTCTTATTTACAATCAATAGCTGCATTTCCATTCACCTACTTGTATCTTCATTTTGAAGTGTCACATTAGAAAAGCTGTAGGAAACGGCAAAATTTGATAAAACTTGCAAAATTCGGGAAAAAAGTTTTTACGCTCACTTGAGGTGGTTTTTGCCTTTATCGAAAAAGACTTGACGCGCTAAATGGGTTATGGAAACGCCTTTGCCGAATAAATTCTGACATAGTGAATGAAATCAAACGTCAAAACGCACTTTTATTCCTTGGCTTTTGGCTCGGCATGAGAGTTGACTATTTTAATCCTTCTTCCTTTCCTATTGGTCTTAACGCTTTTATTATTTTAATGTCCTGTTGGTTTTAAGTTGGTTTTAGTGTTTTATTGTGTTGTTTTTATGTATAATTGTACAGCACTTTGGTCAACTTTTGTTGTTTTTAAATGTGCTTTATAAATAAATTTGGATTGGATTGGATTGGATTGGAAAGAAACCAATTCCTGAAGACCTCTCTCCATTACTATCTCATAGACAGTTACATGGACAGACTGACTTGTTTTGTTTCTGGTTCGCAAACTCTGTTTATTGGTGGATTACAGCCATGTGAAGCCTATAGCGCCAACTTCTGCACAAACTTCGCTGTAGCCTATTTTATTCACTCCAAACCAGTTGATGGAAACACGCCTAATTAGCATTTCTTTTTTGTGACATTTTAAAATTTTGCTTAAAATTTGCTTGATAATTGAATGGAAACACGACTACTGTCTGTGTAGACAAAGCCTGATATACTGTAGGGTATTCTATATTATTTATCTTTCCTTATTTATGTTTCATTATGGTGAACATGGGTACTGTAGTTCAATTTGAGTCAATCCCACACACGCTGTCTTGCTACTGTGAATAATCACTCAAGCACCAACATGTGTATTAATCCACTGCTGAAAAAAGTCCCCAACAAATTCACTATTTAGTCTCATTTCAATAACTTTTGCTAAAAACTACAGTGCCCAGCTGTTTTAGGAAATTACTTAGCCTTTTTAAAAAATGATACCTTATATTTGTGAGCTGTTTTTAAAGATGTATGTCTTCAGTAGTCACAAATAAGCTTGGGCTCAGTGTCACAGACAGGGTAGACAAGTCAGAAAGCATTGAGAGACGGTCCGTAATGCTGTTGGTTTGGTCTTTTCATGGAATTCCATAAGAAAAAGGCCTTATTGTTGTACCGAGCAACGACTTCATAGAGAAAAAAGAGAAAGTGGTGAAAGGCCCTCAGCAAGTGAAGTCAGTAAGTGTGATAGCAGCATCACACTTGGCTTATACTTAATGTTGATGTGTGAAAACATATATGGCGTGATGTGTGACTTCCAGTGCATCAGATCTGTGTTTAATGGACTTCATGCTTCAAGCTATGACAAGTTAATTTTCATTTCATAGATGTAGGCTAATGAAGTGAGTCTGTCTTACAATGATCTACCACCCAGCTGCATATATTACTGGTTCATTAATCAAAAAATATTAGCGTACCTTTAGGAGATCACTTGCTGTGTTGCATGTAGAAATGCTTATTTATTATGCAACTGGTCCATGAACTCTAGTGCCAGATCTCTATCTATTAGTTTTGCAGACATACAAGGTTATGTTATTCATTTTATTCATAATTAAGATATTCTTGCCCTTTAACGGTCTGCTCGACTGTTTGGTAGAGAACATCTTGAGTCACGATATCTTATTGAAAACTGTGTTGAACTTGTTGAACTGAGCCATCTCTACCATGCCTACTGTAAATATGGTAAATATCTAGAATAAATAAATGGAATTTATATTACTGGTACAGGTAATACTACTAATGTGATGGTAACAATTGACATATTGGTAAGCTAACCTATTACTTGCATAATAACCATACATGGTTTGTATTTTTCTTTTACCATGAAGCGACATCTCAACCGTTTGGTAGAAGCTTATATTAACAAAACTGTGCAAAGAGAACATTTTTCCATTGCTTTTTTTCTTAGTAAGGACATCAGAGGGCTAGGAAGTTGTTTTGGAAGTCTTCCAAAACAAGTAGTCTTATAAATTCCATTCAGTCACTTTCCATTATCGTGTCCCCAACAATGAATCCACCTACAAATAAAAAAACATCTGCAATAATTAAAAGCGTGTACTTAGTAACACAGCTGTGTCACACAAATTTGTTGTGCATCATTCAAACTGAATGAAACTAACAAGCAACATCTGCCCGATTCTACATCTGCTTACACTTTAATGGGCTAATGGTTCCATTCGATTCCACTTCATATTAGTTTATCACGCCATGCCTCAAAGTCAATGGGACACAAATGCTCAGATGGAGCGTCGTTTCAGGTAATGGCACAATGCACAACACCTACAGTTCTCCTCTAGTGTCCTTGGAGTGACATCTGTTTACTCCTGGATCAGTATGGCCTGACTATACATAATAGCAGTCTAATTAGCAATAAGCAAATGTCGATTCATTTCATTCAGATGTGTCCTAAGAGGAGAAACTTTCAAGGTCCATCACCCAGCGTTGCCTTTATATTCTCAGTTTATTACTAAGGAATTCTGTACAGATGTCCTGTACGCCTCAGTCCGACACCGACAATTTACTCGCTGAGAAAATTGAATTTCACTTTTCCTACAAGAGGCCAAATTTCTCTGTGTAGATTATAATGACAGATCACTTCTTTTTATTGCAGAGTAGATTAATTCAAACTACGTTATATCTGTGAAACACCTTGGCTCACAGATCTTTTGCAGCGTCTGCTTAAATTAGGCTTTATGCATGACTTTGAAGTCCTGATGTTATCTCTCTTTCCTTTTGCATACTGTGCGGTGCACCTTGCATGAACTCTTGCTGTGCATATAAAATATTGTTTTATTTCTTGCTCACTGGGAGAGTTATTCCTAATAAATATTTATCAATTTCTTTAGTTATGTTGTAAAGCTATGAATTATAAGCAAATAATGTTTGAGACAGTTTGAAGCTGGCCAACGTGCATTAAAATCTACCAGATAGCGGGCGCCCTGGTGGCCTTGTTGTAATCCTCAGTTCAAATCTGGGGACATTTGTTGTATATCGTCGTCCTTGCTCTCTCTCTCTCTCTCAGTGTCTCCCATATGTCTCTATCAAAAACACTTGCTGGCCATTTCCTATCTGGCGTGGAACTAAATGATACCAGTAGCTCAAGGAAACCAGTCGCAGTAATAGGCTGACCTTTATACAGGGAAAAATCTGTGCAGTACTATTCTTAATTGGAAAAAAACTAAGATGAAAATGAATCTTCACTCATGTATTGGACGATTTAATATGTTCAGTAGGTTCTTTGCAGATTTAGTTTTATTCAAATAGAAAGATCATTTATGGCCGATGACCCAGACACTGTGGACAGTGGTTTTTCAATAGCCCCTCTGAGGATGAATAAAGTCACTGAATTGAAATGAAATTGGTTAATGCCCAGGCAACAGAAAATGACATTTGACAGATGTTGCAGCCCCCAGTGACAGGTGTGGATATTGACAGGCAGGCCAGAAAGAAAAGGCTGCTCCAGCTGTACAGTTTTCTCATGTGCTCTTCTGAAATGATGCTGCAGATGCTGTAAGTTGGAAACTGAATTAATAATGAACAGAGTCAATAGATTTTAGGATCCAATTTTCACAGAAATAACCTCAGATTGTCCTTTTTAGAGTACTGAATTCAAAAGTGTGACAGTTGTTACTTTGATTTGATTTGATGTATTTGACATATAAATATATATATAATTATATATTAAGATTATGACATTTTTATGACATACTTTACCATGGCACTTTTTATGACATAGGCCTATATACATATAAACAACTATTTCTTAATATATATATCTATATATAGATATATATATATCTATCTATATATATCTATATCTATATCTATATATATATATATTTAATAATTTAATCAGGTAATAATCTAAAGATGACAGGACATAATTATATTAATTACACGGCTTTGTTGAATACTCAATCCGCGTCAGGGTGCAGCATCGCCTTGTCAGGGTTTCTTTCACAACAATGACCGCCTCGCTGTACATTATCCCTTACATAATCACTTAAAAAAAGGGTCCAGCGGTTAAATTGCATTCATTCATTCATTAGAATATGATAACCCCTGCAATATACAGAAGTGCCCTTTGAAGAGATATTTTTTACCAAAATAAAGTAAGTAGCAAAATGGATGGTTTAGCAAGGCAATATTTTTATTACATTTCTTACATGCCAGAAACTTTTCTATTAGGAAGTTACCAAATATAGCTGTGTTAGGAACAAAACCTATTCCGGAGAGAATGAAAACTTTTGTGGCCTTTTACTTACTCGAATTTCATTTGAGTTTCAATTTTCAATTTCTGAAGAATTCTCAATCGATTTCAGAGAGAATGGGCCTTCTCTCAAAGCTCGGGGTGGAAACAGTGTTGATGGTGCCTCCCATTGCTGAGAGAGCAGGAGTCAGGCAGCAGTGTGGATGTGTACTGATTGAGAGCAGAGACAGCTCATGATAGCTTATCAAAGGGCGAGGTTACCATCCAGCCACTCTGGGGAATGAGCTTCTTCCGCTGGGATTTCTCCCCCGGAGAACGAGGCTGTATTGGGATTCAACATTTTTTAATCTCACTTGGGGGCAATGAGAATGAGCTACCCTCCTCCCTCTGATCTTCACTCCCTTCTAAATGAAGTGATAGTAAAAGGCAGCTCACATCACCGTCATCTCAGAACATACTGAATATAACAGAGCAGCCATTATGAATGTCTGTTCTTTCAATCTGCTGCAGTATTATGAGCAAAAACTGAACTGTGACAGCCAGAGGAATGTGTGAAATTGTGGTTGCTTATTATTTTTCTCATTTATGAACAGTAGGGTATCAATTGGGTTTGGAATCTAGAAATAAGTACTTATATATTGTATGTTAGGGGCACGATTTTAGTCAATGCAGTGGGCAACTCCGGGTCTGAAAAGTGAAGCCAAAGCTGAAGTGCCTTAAAGTTGCATTCTTTCTAATAACCAGCAGGAGGCGACTCCTCTGGTTACAAAAAGAAGTCTGATTGTATAGAAGTCTATGAGAAAATTTCCCACTTCTCACTTGATTTATTACCTCAGTAAACATTGTAAACTTGAGTTTGTGGTCTCAATCGCTAGTTTCAAGTCTTCTTCAATACAGCATGATGTTCATTTAGTCAATTATGGTCCCATTTAGAGTCAAATAGACTATAAAGCAGGGGATGCATTAGGGCGGGGCTACCTTGTGGTTGACAGGTCGCTACCATGGTGTTGTCCGGTCTGGGAGTTGTCTGTGTTTACAACTTTAACCCTTTCACAGTGTGTTTGCACTACATGAAAGTTCATTATAATCATTTTGGTCTCCTAAAAATGTCTTATTCAGCGTTCGGTTGTACTTAGCTCCACCCTCTCATGTCACTTCTGGTTGCAAAAAACCAAGATGGCGACGCCCAAAATGCCAAACTCAAGGTTTCAAAACGTCAGTCCCCATGACATGTGGTGTGCGCTGCAGCATTCCAAAAGTTGAACTATTTTTATATCGGAGCACAGGCGTCGCGACCCGAACAATTGCTCATGTGTTTAAGTGCGCCTGTCGCGCGTCTACATTGACAACAATGGATTTGAGCATGCAAAAGACGCAGCTTGTGTACGGCACTCATATGGAGTCGTGTTTGTGTCCACCTGACCAATGCACGTCCAATGCTCACCCTCTCTCTTCTATCTCGGTCTAAAACAAAAAACTCCTTAGGGAAATTTCTGGCTGTTTAGCTGCTGGATGCTTCACTATGTTCATTAGCTAGGCAGCATACATTGGGTTTGAAGTGATAGTCCTTGAGATGTTTATGAAATCAAACCCTGTCTTTGATACTATTTATGGTCCACATTCAGTCATCCCGTGTATTTACATTCTGTAAGTACCTCTCTATGTAGTTTTCATCGTTAGAGGCGGAGTCCACCATTCCCATGTGGGACTCAAATTGCCTACCTACAGTACACACAAGGGACTCACAGGCCATGAGGCATGCATGCAATCCAGCGCAATTTCATTTAATTGAGAATGTATTTGTTACAGAGGTTAGGGTTAGTGTTAGCATCTGAGACATGGTCATTTTCTGCATTTTTTTGACAGCAGATTTTAAATATTGCAGGGAGTAATGGAAGAAGAAGGAGCCACCACAGTGAGCTGCTGGCGACAGGCTGCACACCTCCAACTCCTCAGCAAGGTAACCAACTGCTTTCACTGTGCTTGTTGGAAAACTACTCTCGTTGAGTGCAGCATGAAATCAGATCGTGGTTGTTCATGGCATGATGGAAAAATGCCAGTTATTCACTGACTTTTTTATCAAACATATAGTTTGTTTGGCTGCTCTGTAAACAGATCCACCTGTTGCTCTTCTGTTATATTTCTGACAAAATAGCTGCTCAACGTGAGGAGTGTTTACTGCCCTGAGACCTGTAGTATTAAACTACACTTGCTGTTACCAACAGTCTTCTTTGTAACACAATCGTTTTTACCAAGCACTAAAAAATTTACGTTTTCGAGCTGTAGCCGGAAATAACGCTGATGAGAGCAGTGTTGAGTTGCTCAGTGCAATAACCAAAACAATGAGCTGAAAGTTGCTGAAATGCTCCAAAGAGCTTAGGAGGAGCTTAGCTTAGGGATGAGGATTTGAGTGCTGTGTGTGTGTAAAATGCATCCAATGGTGTGCAATGCCTGGGTTCATAATCTTTGTCAAAGACTGTTATCAGTGGTCCTTGTCTCTTTAGAGCACAGGAGTAAACAGGCCCATGCTAAATGCAGTACCTGTGAGGGTTTCTGGACAATATTTGTTATTGTTTTGTGTTGTTAATTGATTTCCAATAACAAATATATATATATAAATTTGCATAAAGCAGCATATTTGTCCACTTGCATGTTAATAAGAGTATTAAATACTTGACAGATCTTCCTTTAATGTACATTTTGAACATATAAAAAATGTGCAATTCATCTGCGATTAATCGTGATTAACTATCTTAATCGATTGACAGCCCTAATGAAAATATAAACATTCTAAATGGGCCCCTTTGTATTTCCTGTTGCAATGTGTGTTACAGTAATGCAGTACAGCAGCTGACAGGAAGTAAACTTGGATCAAAGCTGTTGCCTTAGCAACAGAATGGCAATGAAAAGGTCAATAACACTATCCACCCATCCACTGGTGCTGGAGGACATTTGCAATTTGAGCATTGCAGGGGAATTGAGAGTGCCTTGGCTAATATCACACTTTATCATCAAGTAAATCTCTAAAACTTACATATTTTTCTCAATTCATGTGCAGCAAAGTGCTCTGCTGAGAGGTACATTAAAGTAAGAAGTACATTAGCATCTTGTGAAAGTCTCTTGTAGATTAATGGGTAAACCAGAAAAATATAAGGAAAACGGCAAAACTATGTCAGTTTTATTAAGGCAGTATAAAATCCTGAGTGTATCTAAGAAAGGACAAAACTCTGCTAACAGTTATAAATTCATACTCCCTCGTCACACCTAGTTTATTTTGAGGTTCTGTGTTGTCATTTTAAAATTTTCTGCATGAAATCTCAGGGGTATTGTGCCGCTGGAGATGGCATTATGTATTCAGAAGATGATTTGCCTGAAGTACCTTACTCTTGATTATTTGAACAAGAAAGAATTGCCATTCCACTATCAACAATCTAAAAAGAAAAGCAGAATAATTCCCATTCAACATTCAGACAAAATAATAAACCAAAGCCAACTAAAGGGATGTGCTACAAAAGACCATAGGAGGCATTGGAGATGAAAATACTGCTTTATTTTGACTACGTTTCATGGTTAATGAAGCACTGGAGGGATATGGTACAGGGTTAATAGAATAGCAGACATGAAAAATGTAGTCAGTATTTAAATTAGGGTCCACAGACAAATAAATATTGCATGATATTATCCTCTGTGTAGACTTTGACCAAAGCACATTGCTAAAAAGATCTTTTGAGCTGCTGAGACTGCAATATTTGATAAGGAGGTTTCCATCATAAAGAAATCTTCAAAAAGTATTGAAGACAATGGCAAACAGATAACAGATGGCATATTACATTAGTGTCTCAGCACTCTCCAACCGTATCAGCAAAAATCAAAGGTGACCCCTGTATTAGTTTCAGCTCTGTCCTCGGTACCGTTAAACAAAAGACTGATAGTAATACAATACAGAACATCCAGAGACATCATTGATGGTACTAAATGGAACGTCTGGCTCCGTCCCAATACTCACACCGGTGGTCTGTGGATTCTTTCCAGGTTCCTACTTGTGTTACAGATTTCCGGTAATTACCAACAGAGCTGAAGTGCCCATTAAGATTGCGAGTGTGAAGTGTGGAGGGTTTCCATAACACACTGGGACACACGGGGTTAATGAGGTCAGCCCATCCTTCGTGCAAAAACACAGCTCGTCGTCACTTGAGGTGTTTTTTTTTCTTCCCCACAGAAAAGTGTAATCAAGTAGGAACAACCGTACAGATTTCCAGTTACAGGCAAAGGAAAAAAAAAAAAACCCACATCAATACAGTCAGCTTACAATTCGGTTTGGATTCATGCACGGTTCACAGCTAATGACACTTTTAGCAATGCTGGAATGAAAGCAAACTGTACAAAGTCCTTGAACCTGGGCCAACGGGTTCAAGAAGTTCAACAAAGACGGCTGAATTACTGCAGAACTGATGGTTTCTGTAAAGTCTCTGAGTATACTTTCTTGCCAAACAAGTTGAGAAACTCATTTTTTGGCACTTTGGAGCTGGAGCCAATAAATACCCGTGACTACTACTGCAGTTATTTGTCCTGGGAATGAATGCCGATTGTAACCTTTCCCACTAAAAGACAATATGCAAGATGTCTGCTCGCGCAAGAAGCCAACTATAGCCAGATGTTAGTGGGTGTTAGTGTTTATTTTTGTCCAATGGGAAAGGGGCTATGTGCTTCCAGTGTCTGAATCCATTCTCTACTTTCAAAATATCTGTGGGTCGATGTTTGAAAGGATGATATTTTTCTCGGTTTTTTGTTTTCCATCTGCTGATAGATAAACAATGTTTGGACTACTTGTAAAGAAGCACCTTCTCGCAGAGAGCACATGTCCCTGAGGTAATGGCACTGTGCACACTATCATAGAAGGCAATTGATTGTTTCTGACGTCATACAGTACAATGCACTCCAGATAAACCTATAGACCCCTTTTTCTGTTAGTAAACATGAAGACGTATTTTGTGGAGGCAGAAAAAATCTCTGAACATGTTAGTTAACGCTGGCTAGCAAGTATTGTTGGCTTGTTTTCTTAACGATGGCTGAAGAAAATATGAGTTTCTTTCATTATGTTCAGTCACTCACTCTCAAGGATCAAGAGTGTTAGTTGAGAAAGTTAACATTAACCAATGGGACCAGATTAACCGTTGGCAGACTATGGCAGCTCTGTAAAGATACATTGAGGGCGTCTACATTTTTGGGTGCCTATAGTTAACTATCCTATAGTTAAGTCAGTCAAAAAGAGAGTCGTACAATATCGGCAAAGTCTTTTCAGAGATGGAGAGAAAGGGTTGCTAATAGGTTAGCCTTCTGCTAACCTCAGCTGTCAGCCATTGGCTGAATAATATTAGCGACATTTACTCTCCCTCTCTAAAACGTTTTGCCGTTACTGTAGCTCGCTAGAGCCTCGAATCACAGTTTGTCATCTCAAATGTATGTCATATCTTGATTCTGGGACCCAACAAGCAAGATGACATTTTTGATGTGTAAATTTAGCCCACTGCTAGTATTTGCCTCCAATCTTTCCTTTGTTTTGCCTCCAGCTGACACTGTGACGTAATCATGACGTTGACACAAAAAGAATCTATAGCTGCACACAGCTTGATCCTCGACAAATTGAAACCTTTTGAGTGCCCCTGAAGACTTAGTCTTTGGTGTAGTTGATTCAGACATCACAGTAAAATAATAACAGTCTCTGTGTCTGTTTGTAGAAATGAATGTCTTGTGTATATTTCTGTGGTCTTTGTTTAATAGGAGTAGCTGTCCATGGTGCTGAAATGCACCATGGACAGCTACCTTTTTGTGTTACCTGCTACCTTTTTGTGTCTGTGTGTCTAGGGACTTAAAGTAAATGAAGAAATGACTACGCGTGTAAACACCTTTTGACGACGATAATAGACCGAACCCCCCCATTGTTTCTTTCAAGTTTTTACTCTTGCACATGACAACTCTGAAGCAGATCCCACATCTCGTAACACCCCGTAGGAAACTGTTGCCCTGAAGAAAAATCTTGACTTAGAGGTCGGAAATGGTGCAAACAATGACACATTAACACATACCAAAACTGAAAATGTTGCTAGGGCAACTGCAACATGTGGAGCTGAGCTAGATGGAGAGGTGAGTCGAGGTCTCTGCTGCAGATGGGTTCTCTGTTGGATGGGCTAATTGACTGGCCAGACGAATCCAGAGGCTGACATGTTTCACTGCTCCATCTCTTCAGTTCAGCTCTGCAGAAACACAGCGTTTCAGGTAGTTGCAGCATCAGCAGCAGAAGAAAACATGTACTGTAAGAGTGAACAAAAGGATGTCCACACCAGTTATAGGTTTGGTTTTAGGGGGCTGGCACAAAGCCTAAGGCCACATCTCTATTACCAGATGTTGCTACGATTAAATTTAGGTGTATCGTGTATCAAACCAGATATGGTTTTAAAAGTAGTTTTCTCAAAACCACCATAATGAATGCTATTATATGACACCCAATGTGCCATATCTTGCAAAGTGGAAACAAAGGCCATGCTGACAGTTATTGCTGCTGTAATAAGTGACAACGTTTACATGCACAACGTATTCAGATTTTTGCCCATGGCAGTGGATCAAATGTCTAGTCTAGAAAACGGTAAACATGTTAATTTGATTGTAAACCAAGCAGCTCATAAACATCAGAGTTAAAAAATGAGAAGATGTTTACAAAAAAAGAAATGCTACCTCAGAAGCATGGGAGTTTTATTTTATATTTTTAGTTTCTCTGTGTATTGCATATTCTTTTTATTCTTAATACTATGAACCTTTTTCACATCCCCTAGAATATAGTTTTGCACATTCCTGCCAAGCTCTTTCATTTTAAACAGATACATTGTACATATTTTTTAGTATAGTATTGGGGGCCTATGTTTTAATATTTTTATTGTGATTTTTTTCTAGTCTATATTTATGTTTCCTGTTTATGCACCAAAACACCAAAGCAAATTCCTTGTGAAAACCTACTTGACAATAAACCAGATTCAGATTTAGATTTTTTTTCCACAGACTTAAGGACTATTTTATATGAAGTGAAGAATATAAACAAAACATCTGCCACCTCACTGCCCACACTGTTACTTATAAAGCCTATTATTAGTGCTGTGTATAACAGTTACCGATTGATACAAAACCATGGTTACGAAACGTTATAGTTCCTGTTTCCGTCAGAGAGAGGGAAGTTCGTCCGAAAGTGGCCGCTGTATTTATACCTTACACCTTAAAGAAGGGCTCTTCATTCAGCTGTGTGTGTGACTACAACCGGAGTTCACTCCGTCATGGAGTGGGAGTAGGAAGGGTCCGGTTTGAGATAGCCCTGCTGACTTATTTTGTCACGTCAGTTGTAGTCATGTGACTTGTTAGTATCGCTAGTCACGTGAGTCATCAGTCAGTGAAGTTAACATCAACCATGACCGTTTCCTAACCCTAACTAAGTGATTGTGTTGCTTAAACCTAACTTCCTGTGAAAAACTGAAGTTTATTTGTAAAGGACACTATGCATGTAACAAGCGTATATTGACACGCTGTTCCTGACACATCCAAAACTAATGCTAGAGGGGTATCTGTGCGTCGGTATCCGATGCCAAAGGGCACTGACCAAGCGGCGGTATTTGACGAGTTGGGAGGGAGAATGTTTGGATTTGCGTATATCCAAAAACCTGTTGGTATCCAAGTCTTTCGTAATGTTTAAAAGTAGGAGTGTTTCTCCTTCTTTGCTTTTGGGCATGCATCTCTCCCTCAGCCTTGCTAACTGTTGGCTAGTTGCTTTGTGCAAACGCACAGCGCTGACCGTAAACAGGAAGAGGCTGTGTGTCGCAAACTGCGTTAAAAACCCAGATTAAGATGCATATTCCAACTGTGCTGTATACATGTTAAAATGGCAGTTTCCATTCAAACACCAAAACCATAGCAATATGAACACCATATTCCCAAACCTAAAAAGTAGGTAGGCTCATGGCAGACTTTGGCAGATCTTGGAGAGCAGGAAACTTGCAGTTTCCATCTCAGGTGTGGAACCAAACAAGACTCTGATGACCCAATCTAATGGGATCAGAGCCTTCCAGAGAGTCCTATAGTCCAATCAATGCATCTCATCAGATGTAAGTCCTCCCTTCTCAGACACTCACATAGTGTTGGATACTCTCCATGCATGAGGAGAGTCAGTAAGGTGAAAGGGTTAGAGGTTTGGATAAAGGAGGGCAGGGCAGAGCAGTCGTTGTGCATCACAACTGGGCAGAGGAAACATCAGTGTGCCAGGTTTCAGTTTCCCCCTGCAGTAGTCTATCTTGTCTTTGCCTAAAGTTAAAGTAGCCTGATGATGCAGGTATAACCCTGATGATGATTTAAGCTACACCAGGAGATGTGTGTAATACATGGGTGTAACAAAACCAAACCAACTGTCCTTGAGCCTGATATACAGTCTCT
The DNA here is from genome assembly GCA_916700685.1 of Adelosebastes latens. NCBI lineage: Eukaryota > Metazoa > Chordata > Actinopteri > Perciformes > Sebastidae > Adelosebastes > Adelosebastes latens. Next base: position 32,542 of record CAKAKR010035242.1, read on the forward strand.
GCTGATAAATATCCTAAATGTCCTCAAACTTGCAACTAGCTTAAAAGCCAAGATGAAGGGATAGTGACTGTGACATTGGAAGTTTGAAAATGATTCAGTAAGAGTTAAGCTGTCCAACAAATATAATGCCAGCTCCACACTGGTCTTTATGTGAAATGAGATGTAGCACCTGTGTCCCACCAGGTGTTGAAGTCTGCATTTGTCATTCTAGGATGTGCGGCGAGAGTGTATTTGTTGTGCCAAATGTATGAAGCTTGTCCTCGTCTTGACATCAAGTCATTGTTGGGGAGATGTTTATTAAATCATTCACTAGCAGGAAACTAGATAAATGTCTAGCTTTCTTTCATTCTTTGCGATCCCTTGAATAAAAAAAAAAAAAAAAATGTGTTTACCATTTAAAATATCAGCATCAAATACAGACACGTTGGCTGTCGGCTGTCGGTGTGTGATACAACCGCACAAGGCACCTTTAGCACCAGTATGAGATGCACTGGGCTTTCTATTATCTACAATGTAAACTAGAGCTGTCAATTGATTTAAATATTTAATATTAGCGAGTAATTGCATGATTGTCCATATTTGATCGCGATCAATCGCAAATTAGTCACATGTTTTTTATCTGTTCAAAATGTACTTTAAAGGTAGATTTGTCAAGTATTTAATACTCTTATCAACATGGGAGTGGGCAAATATGCTGCGTTATGCAAATGTTTATTATTGGAAATTGATTAACAACACAAAACAATGACAAATATTGTTCAGAAACCCTCACAGGTACTGCATTTAGCATAAAAAATATACTCAATGATAACATGGCAAACTCAAGCCCAACAGGTAACAACAGCTGTCAGTGTGTCAGTGTGCTGATTTGACTATGACTTGCCCCAAACTGCATGTGATTATCATAAAGTGGGCATGTCTGTCTACATTATAATTTGGCGAGGAAAAACTGGCATGGCCATTTTCAAAGGGGTCCCTTGACCTCTGACCTTAAGATATGTGAATGAAAATGGGTTCTATGGGTACCCACGAGTCTCCCCATTACAGACATGACAATATTTGTCATTGTTTTGTGTTGTTAATTGATTTCCAGTGATAAATATATACATCAATTTGCATAAAGCAAGCGTATTTGCACCACTCCCATGTTGATAAGCGTATTAAATACTTGACAAATCTCCCTTTAAGGTACATTTTGAACAGGTAAATGTGTGATGGACTATGGACAATCATGCGATTAATCGTGATTAAATATTTTAATCGATTGATGGCCCTACTTTACAGAGATATTAATTATTTGTCTATTTTTTGCCTAGTGTGGTACTTCAGGCAAGGGGCTGAATTTGATGACTGTACATCCCTTCATGATTTGCAAACATTCTTCAGTTTCATTTACCATACAGACGTGAGAGTGGTATCGATCTGCTCATTTAACGCTTGGTAGTATAAAATATGAATTCCCCTTTTTTAACTGTAGTCCAATCCAAAAATGTGTTCCTTTGATTTAATAAAAAAATATATTTTCTAAATGAAAGCAGGATCATTCCAAAAATTCCTATACCCATACAGCAAAATAAATTTTATGTGGTAACACTTAGCAGATGCACTTTGAAATAAGTAGCACTTGAGTTTTTGTTGGCAGCAGTTATTTACCAGAACAGCAATTCCAAGATGTCTCTGGGATGTGAGCATTTGATTTATGTTTGACATTTAACTATATATTTGGAGAAGCATTTAGGCAGGAGTACAAAGGAGCAATTTGAGTTACTGCAATTAATGTCCATTTTGAAAATTATTCTCACCCTCCCTAACGGCCGTCCTGTAAACTTAATGCTCCAATGAGTGACCTTTAGATGCAAATGCAGACAGGACTTTTGATAACAAAGAATCTTTTTGCTATATTTTTAACACAGATGACAGCTACCGCTTCATCTTCAGAGTCACTGTAGAAGCAACCTTTAAATTCTTAATCACACTAATTAAGTGCAATTAGACAATGAGGGGTGTGAAATATTCATGCGGCACTTAACTTTGCCTTTCTTCTCCAACAGGATATAACTCACAAGTCCTTTAGTGTGAGCTACAAAGTGGTGCTCGAGTTTGGACAATGTTTGAGTGCATAGTGGACAAGTTTCTGCAAGACGGTCTTCAAAGCCTGGATGGGGCATATGGTGTCTTACATGGTTTTAATAGATAGTGCGTGAGGTTTCTACATCATGTTCTCCGTGATAATCAAAAGACAAACATGAGACACAAAGTGACAATATGCCACTTGGCAACGGCAGAACACAGAGTGTATCATTGTGTATGCTGTCTTTTCTGCAACTCCCTTTCCACATGAAAGGTGGAGTGGCCATCTGACAATTTTGGCTCGGTAAACCCCTCCGCAGTGATGTGCTGCTCTCCCAACACAGGCGCAAAATGGATGGATCTGTTAATAGTGCTGTCCTCATATTGTAACGCCATCTGTTCCATGGCAGGCCGTCGAGGGGTTTGACATCAATTTGACTGTGCAGAAAGGAATTTCCATGCGCTCTCTTTTCTTTCCAACCTCAAAATCTTCTTTCTGTTTGCATCTTAGGAGAGTAAGACTCGACGAGAAGGAGAGACTTCTGTGTGCACGTTGACAGGTTCAGCACTCCTGTTAAGGCCAGATGTGAAAAAGAACATAAGGTAAGGGCAGGGGTGAAAGTAGGCCGGTACGGTCCGGTACTCCGAACCACTAAAAGATTCAGTGCCGGTATGCATGTAACTGTCTGTAAAGGGGAGACTCGTGGGTACCCATAGAACCCATTTTCATTCACATATCTTGAGGTCAGAGGTCAAGGGACCCCTTTGAAAATGGCCATGGCAGTTTTTCCTCGCCAAAATTTAGCGTAAGTTTGGAGCTTTATTTGACATGGTTGGTACCAATGGATTTCTTCGTTTTTTCTATTTTCATATGATACCAGTGTCTTTACTCTGGTTTTAAAACTGAGCCTGTTACAACCTAAAAATCACAAGTTGCATTATAGAAATTAGTGGCTTTCGAACGAATTTGCGCTCACGCTTTATTATTGCGTTAACTTTGACAGCCCTATTTTAAAAGTTTTGTCAACATTTACAAATTATTCTGCAGCGCTTTCACGATTTAAATAAATAATTTGCTATACATGATGTCAAGTGTTTCTAATTTCTTTTTTCACCATACAGGCATTGAATCGTGTGTTCAGGGATGCATGAAGCTGGGAGTGGCAAGAGAACAATATCAAGCGGTTGGGGTAGCCCGGTAGTATCGGCAAGAACTTCAATCTACTTTCACCCCTGGGTAAGAGCCTGTGAATTTCTTTATGTTTACATATGCTGATGCATTAAACTGTATTGTGTCTGCAACCTTTTGTCTGACCTTAGTTGTACTTTTGAATGCATTGCAAATGGCTTTAAAAACTCACTGTGTATCTCATTGTTCAGCTTTGAAAAAGCCTTTGGAGAACACTTATGAAAAATCTTATAAGGCTGTTTGTATATTGTGTGCGAGTGCCTCCTATATTTGTTTGTATTCTATTATGAGCCACTAAATGCTTATTATTGTAGCTGAAAGGACTAGAGGTCAATTTTTCTCCCTTTCTGTATTGAATTGAAAACAGCCAGATAATAGATTATCTCCACACATTCCTATAAACATAATTTATCACCAGAGAAGCAAAAGAAATTAGGTTTGTGTGTGTGTGGTGTTAAGATAAACAAAAGCACATGAATACCAAATATATCGATAGGTCGCCTGACCTCATCTTGGGAGGAAATACTGGGTGGTGGTGGTGGTGGGGGGGGTTCAGCGCCCACAAAGACATCTCATTCCTTTTTGTTTAAATAGCCTCCAGTATAATACTTGCTTTCCTTAAAGCTGCTCTTAAAGAAAGTGTCTCTCTCTCTGCATGAGCGGCCTCACTCAAGAGGGGACAACTGACGGCTAAACTGTAGTCAAAGCCAACAGTGGAACAGACAGATGTAGCGTACGGCAGCCAGAGTGCAGACAGGCAGGTTCATTTCACCAAAAACTGCTGGGGGAAAATGGCCAAAGACCTTCTGGAAATAGACTGCTTTAATGCCATGATAGGAGACACGGATAGATGCACATTTGAAGCCTTCAGCAAAGCACTGATGATAATCGGCCTTGCCAAGTTGTCAAAGCAATGCGCAGAGGGCTGACATGTACAGGATGGTCCAAAAAACAGCTACTATTTTTGGGGGGAACCTACCCTATCATTTATTTTTTCCTGTCATTTAATCCCTGTGATAACTCTCAATTACCTTATAACTTCCACCTAATTGCCATTGAAGTGATAACACAATACAGCCACAAGTCAACAAGAGTTTAATTAAATGATCTTTGTTTTTTTTCGTCTCTGGTTTCTGTGTGTGTGATACAGGAGGTGGGGGACTGAATTGAAGTCTCTGCCCGTAAGCATTAATTGTACAGTCTCCCTTGACATGAGGAGGAATATTGCGAGTGGGAGCAATGGACTGTGTCATTTTAATGCCCAATTTCAGCCTGAGCTCAGACCTCCCGCCAACCAAATCAATTGCTTTTTTTTTTTTACTGCTGGGCCTTTGTTGATGAGTTATGTCAGACAGAAGAAGCAATAAGCTTTAATCAGGAGCACATTGTGTTCATCCCTGACATATGAAAGACATTTAGAAGTCTGTAGGGTGTGAAGTCTTTAAAGGAACAGTGTGTAGGATTTAGCAGCAACTAGCCGTGAGGTTGCAGATTGAAACATCTCCCGTGTGCTAAGCGTGTAAGAGAATTACAGTGGCCGACGCAACCCAACGCAAAGAGTAGATTTAAGTCAATTTCCGGCAGTTTGAACTTTAAGGTTGGGGGAATGTAATGTGTACAACACAGAGTGGTCCAATGTATTTGAGATGTGTGTAGCCTACATATTACACCCTCCAAACAGAATGCGAAGCAAGCAAGCGTCACTGACAAAATCAGTTTGATTGAACGGCCCAGGCTCACTTAAGGTGGGCTGACCTTTAAGGTGGACCAGCTATTCTCATTTTGTGACAAGCAGCAGCTGAGTCAAGTGCAACACCTAGTGGTAAAGTTCGGTATTCCGGCCCGGATCGGTTTTGTGGCTTAATATCAAACCGGTTTGAAAATGTTTACACCGGCTCAACCCTAGCGAATGGTCCTCTCTAGAGCCAGTTGTTTTAAGAGTAGCGTAGGTCCTTTGAAGAATAGCAGAGTCAGTGTGTGTGTGTGTGTGTGTGTACGTGGGAAGTGAGTGGTGAAGCGAGAGAGAGAGAGAGAGAGCGCTGGTGAAAGTGAGGTAGTGGAGCAGAAGACAGATTTAGTTTAGCTTTGAGAATATCAAGTGAAAGTTCAGTGGAAGTTGGCGTTTGTGCAGAAATGAATGCTGCAGCTCCTCAAGACCAACACAGTTTTCCTGTGTCTTGTTTCCCAGCAGCTGAGTGGAGTGACGGGGGTTAACAACGGAGCGAGTAACGTTATCAACTCCAGCCCAAGCAGGAAAAGTTAACTCAGTGTTTTGTCCCTTCTGGGCTACTGTAGAAACATGGCGACCTATGTAGATATAAACTGTTCATTCTAAGCTAACAAAAACACAATGATTCTTATTTTCAGGTGATTCTACACTATAGAAAACATACTTATTAATGTTGTATGGCATTTATGCCAATAGATCTCCCTAAATGTTACACACTGGGCCTTTAAGGTTATGGTTTTGTAGTAGAAATGGCCAACCATGACTTCAAAATGCAGCTGTCCTTTCCTCCACTGCTGCCAAATAGGCCACTTACTGTCCACTCTCAGAACACATTTTCGTTGTGATTTTTTTCTTTGGTTGCATGTTGTGTGGCAGATAATGTTGTGTGAAAATTGCCCTCAAACCAAACAAACCAAGTAGATTTATTTTACAGTCGCAACACAGAAAATTACAATCAGTTTTTCAAGGTACCCTGTCCTCTGTTGTGTTGATGCCTGTGTAAGAGCCTTACTGCCCAGAAAACCACAGCTTTACTTGTGTTTGCTCACTGGACGACCCTGTTTCATACATTGAAATTATGATGCAACATCATCCCAGCACCAATGCCTGCAGGGTTAATGAGACTGTGAACAAACACTTTGACGCACATTAATGTGGCACCCAGTATTCAAATGAAACAAAACTAATCAGATCCTCCAGCGCTGCCGACTTCCAGCTGTGCAACCACAACCAGTTCAGAGCCAAATAAACTCAAAACTGAAATCTCAGATGAGCCAAGTCCGTTTTAATTAGATTGCTTGTTTTAATTAGAGCAATGATGAGCTTCAAGATTATTGTTACACGTAAACACTGTCAGAAAAAAGACACACAGAGGACCAATGCATCACGGGGCAGACGGAGGGATTCATTTAGACTGTGGTCAGTTGAGAATATGTTATATTGAAGCAACGAGCACACTGTGAGAATACCTCTATATAAAGTGCAGAGGAGGCACAGTGGTGCTGAACTAGGCACAACAGAGTATGAGCAGCTCCTGGCCATTTTGGGTAAATAAGTAAATTCTCCTCTGATTGCCAGACAACGAGTAGTAGTAACAGTTAAGAAGTCTGATTGTATAGAAGCCTATGAGAAAATGAGCCTACTTCTCACTTGATTTATTACCTCAGTAAACATTGTAAACATGAGTTTATGGTCTCAATCGCTAGTTTGAAGTCTTCTTCAATACAGCATGATGTTCATTTAGTAAATTATGGTCCCATTTAGAGTCAAATAGACCATAAAGCAGGGTATGCTTTAGTGTGGCTACCTTGTGATTGACAGGTCGCTACCACGGCAGTGTCTGGTCTGGAGTTGACTTTCGTCTTGCAACTTTAACCCTTTCACAGTGTGTTTTCACTTCATGAAAGTTAATTATAACCTTTTTGGTAGCTTAAAAATGTCTTATTCAGCATTCGGTTGTACTTAGCTCCACCCTCTCGTGTTACTTCTGGTTGCAAAAAAACAAAATGACAACGGCCAAAATGCCGAACTCAAGGCTTCAAAAGTCCACAAATCAATGGGTGACATCAAGGTGATTACGTCCACTTCTTATACGCAATCTATGGTTTGAAACAGCTGTACTGTATTTTGAAACGGTCCATAAGATTCAATAAATAGCAAAACTGTCCGTATAATTACTTTATATCCATGTAACAAATGTCAATTAGACGGTAATCTGCATTACAAATAAAGAAAAAGAAGAAAATTGGTTAAGATAATCATCTGATTATAGTGATCAATTTGACCTGGAAAGATGTGATCACTATAAGAGGTTTCCACTGTTTCAGGAAAAGAAGAAACATTCATGCAGATCTTAATTTTATCACTTTTAAAGAGGCCGTCACTTGGCATCATCAAGAAAGCACCTAGGCTACCTACAGTAGCAGCACATGACCCAGTTGTTTTACTTTCCCAAGAGTTAATATAATGATTCTAAAATTCAAGGAGAAAGTTCAAGTAATGCTAGCAGCCAAACCACAGGCAAGGCTCTGTACAAGGAAGACGTCATGTTCTTTCCTGATGAATTGGTGGAGCTGCACAAAGGGAGTACTCTACCCGGCTAAAGTGAGTTTGATGCACAGTCTTGGGAATATTCCTCAAGTGAAGCTGAAAAGTGCCTCATGGGAATAAATCAGGACACACAGTGGAGCAAAATGGGAACTACTGAAAGCTGTACCATCCTATAGAGACGATGAACATTACCCATCGGGCTAACTGATGAATCTGTGAGAGATAGTCTAAGAGCAGTCTCTACAGCTATCTGTACTTTTATGCGGCTACATTGATTTTGACTTGGATTTGAACTGTTTCTTTCAGAGAGGCATTAGTTCTTGGTGGAAGTCCATTTCTATTTAATGTTATCTGTGAGTGTTGCACTGAAGTTTACCCGCTCTCGTACAAGCATTGGATCAATCAGCCTGCACAGAGGTTAGAGCGGAGAGGAGATGGATCCAACAACCTGGTTTATTACGGTTGAGAGTCCTGGGAATAGGTTTCCTGCATTATTATCATTGTTTCTATCAATAGCAGTAGCGTTATTTTCTATCCATGTTTTGGTTTCCTCACAATTTATCTTAAGATTGCTTTGTCACTGTAGGACAGTGATCAGATGTTAAACTAAGATTCCATTTAGTTTAATTTTACATTTATGTGAGCTATAGTAATAATGTCAATTATATATGGTTTTACCATATACTGTATATAAGAAGTTGACGTAGTCACCATGACGTCCCCCATTGGTTTGTGGACTGCCGTTTTGAAGCCTCTAGTTCAGCATTTCGGACGTTGCCATCTTGGTTTTTGGCCATCGCCATCTTGTTTTTTTGCAACCAGAAGTGACATGAGAGGTTGGAGCTAAGTACAACCAAACGCTGAATAAAACATTTTTAGGCGACCAAAATGTTACAATTAATTTTCATGAACTGAAAACACACTGTGAAAGGGTTAAAGTTGTAAGATGAAAAAAGGGACAACTCCCGGACCGGACAATGCCGTGGTAGCGACCTGTCAATCACAAGGTAGCCACGCCCTAAAGCATACCCTGCTTTATGGTCTATTTGACTCTAAATGGGACCATAATTGACAAAATGAACATCATGCTGTATTGAAGAAGACTTGAAACTAGTGATTGAGACCATAAACTCATAAAGTACGGGGAATTTTCTCATAGACTTCTATATAATCTGACTTGTTTTTGCAACCAGAGGAGTCGCCCCCTGCTGGCTATTAGAAAGAATGCAAGTTTTAAGTACTTCAGCATTGGCTTCACTTTTCAGGCTGCGAAGTTGCCAACTGTGTTTTACATTATTATTCTTTTCAAGCAAAAAAAAAGGTTCTCAGACATGTTTGAATCAGCTTTTTAATGCTATTATTACACGGCTTATTTTTAATTTCCTTTGGCATCCAAAATAATTCCAGGAATCTGACTTACTCAAATTTGTGGTACAAATAATTCATGTTTTTTTATTCAGATCAGTCATTAGCAGCCATCAGGTAGAAATTCACTGTGTGTGTTAGAGATAAAATAATAAGCTTCACAAGTTCTTGTTCCAATAATTATGCAGAGGATAAAAAGGGTGGACACCAAAATTCAGAGAATTGGAAAAGGGATGCATTTCCAGCTAATTAAATACAAGCAAATTACAGTTTGCTCTTATAGCTGAATGAGGAGCTTTACATTTTAAAAAGTTTGACGCAGTTTAATTAGGCTCAAACAAACTAAAGTGCTAGCACGGTGTATTACAGTAAGAGGCTTACCTCAAAAAGAGCCATTAGTGCCATTAGAAATGACTGAGGGGAAGATCCATTTTAAATAAATCATATACATTTGTTAATGACTACAAGCCCCTCAGTCCCTCAATCTAATTATCCTGAGAATACCGGAAACCACACAGTTTTTAGTGATGGATTGGATGTTCTCTGCGGGTCTGGCAATGCAAAAGCCCAAGCTGCAAAGGGAGACCTAAATCCACGTAGCATAACATATCTATTCCTTAAATGAAAGGCAGCATTATCCGACAGACTTCCAACAGAGTTATAAAATAGAAACAGGTCCATTGTAAAATATGTATGGTTTCACTGAAACAAATGGCAAAGAACACCCCCCCTGAAGCTGAAGTGCCTTAAACTTGCATTCTTTCTAACAGCCAGCAGGGGGCGACTCCTCTGGTTGCAAAAAGAAGTCTGATTGTATAGAAGTCTATGAGAAAATGAGCCTACTTCTCACTTGATTTATTACCTCAGTAAACATTGTAAACATGAGTTTATGGTCTCAATCGCTAGTTTCAAGTCTTCTTCAATACAGCATGATGTTCATTTAGTAAATTATGGTCGATTTAGAGTCACATAGACCATAAAGCAGGGGATGCTTTAGGGCGTGGTTACCTTGTGATTGACAGGTCACTACCACAGGTGTCAGGTCTGGTAGTATTTGGTCCATGGCCGTTCTATCTGTTTTATAATGTGCAGAAGTATGTGTGCTATTGTGTCCATCAGCATATCCCATACAGACCCTTGAATTTCCAATTGGTGAGAAGTATTTATTTCAAAATGTCATTGATAATGATCAACAATACAATCAATGCTTCCTGGATATATTTTGATTGGTTGAACAGTAACATTCATACTTACTGGCCCTTTGTATGTCTAAAAAAAAAACACAATTGACTGCCGTTGTAATTGCAACACCCACTGAAGAATAATGAGCTTACACAGACTTACATCATTTGGGATGTTAAAACCTTAGCTCTGTCAGTATTCAGCTTACACTGCAGCTGGACTTAGTACAAGTCATACCCCATGGTGTATTACACGTATCTCATGCTGATGCGAGACCTTTAATTGGCAGCAGTGGTAACATCCTGTAGGAGCCAGGCATCACTGAAACCCATCAAGCCGCAGGGTGTTGGTTTCATTCAGCAGATTTTTATTGGAATTGGCTCTGAGCTGCAACGCTGTTTCATTAGTCGCCAACTCCTGACCACTGGCAAAGAATAGACAGTCCTGTCAATTAGAATCTGATATCAGGCAGATCTGATACGTCTGGGGATGGTGTTAGCAGGGGTTAAATTGGAATTTGATTGGATTTGGAAGTTGAGGTTCTCTGGGAGGTAAGGGATCAGTCTTTCTAAATCTATGCCAACACCTGATTATATTAAATAAGCTTGAAGCTGAGGATATTTTTAGTCAATTAAAAGTAAACATGACGAAAATGTATTCCGATTTCGGTCAAAAGAATTACTTTAGTAGACAGTACTTAAAGCTGCAGTGGGTAAGATTAGAGCAAATGTGATTAAAAAAAGTTACTTTTATAAAACGGTCACTATATCCTGACAGTAGTGCATGAGACCGGTAAGCTGAAAAAAAACATGTGTCCTCCGGTGTCTTCCGGTGCTCCTAATGGCATCTGCAAGATTTCACAGACCGGAGGAAAACAACCAATCAGAGCTGAGCTGGAGCCTGCTGTCTCAGAGTCTCACTCGCGAACTCCGATCAAACGGTCAAACTAGGCAGCGCTGATCAATTATGAATCAATATTCTGTTACTGTAATGCCGATTTCTCGCCTCAAATTTTTTCAAAAACATCTTGTAGTGTACTGTTTAGCTGTAAAATGAGAAAGTTTGTGACTTGGCAGCCATGTTGAGATCAGTTGAGGAAATACCAAGCACCGCCCACCAGCTGGAGCAAACTTTCTAATTTTACAGCTAAACAGTACACTACAAGACGTTTCTGGAAACATTTTATACGAGAAATATACATTAAAGTTACAGAATATTGATTCATATTTGATCATCAAATTATTTTTTGGACTTTCGCTCACGTAGAATGGAAGTGAACGGGAGGCGGATATTAATTTTGCGCTTGTGTGACCACATTCTTGTCTTATAGGCCTACAGAAAGGTATACTTGGCTTATAGTTGTGCTTACTTTTGAGTAGCCTATCAAAGTGTGTGAGAGTTTGTAAAAGGATGTATTATGAGGGGCTTATTGGCATGTGAAACATACGTTTACATTACCAAAGCAACTGTGAACTAAAAACAAAAATCTTGTCCTCTCTCTAGGTTACATGGTGGAGAGGAGGTTGTGTTGCTCTGGCTCTATCTGTTTTGGCGACTTGATATCCTCCTGGATCCATCTCTTCACATATGTTCACATTATGTATTCATTTTTGTCATACGGATTGTTTATGCTGTATTTTCATTATGTTGTTACTCTTTACACACGACATCTGTTGCACATCTGTCCGTCCTGGGAGAGGGATCACAAGTTTTTCCTCATCCGATGACAGGGTTGTACCGTAAAGTGGTTCCCAACCTGGGGTCTGGGCGCCAAAGATCACAGGGGGTGCACCAGGATTATATACTATATATATATATATATATATATATATATAGTATATATACTGTGTATGTATATATATATATCTATATATATATATATAAATATATAATGTCTCTACCAAAGATTCCGACTTGTATTCCTCATTGAGTTGAGTGCTCATCAAGTAAATGTCAGTAGTTCAGGTCCACCACCTGAGGCCTGACAGGTTTTGCCCTCTTTAGTATGCAGTCAGTGAACCATCGGAGATCACCAGCTGTTTTCCAACCTGTGTCTTTATTGTTTCTCTATACATTCTTCGACATCCTCCACAGAAAATGTGTTTGCCAGTTCATTTTTTAACATGTTTTTGCATTTTGAATTTGGCAGCAAATGATCACAAGTGTGCAGTGGTGCTTTTGCATGATCACATTAGTTAGCCACCTGCAAACAGCCCCAGGGCCGATGATTACCGACCTGAGGTGTTATTGTATCACTTACACAGGGCAAATAAATGACTGGATATGTGATGTGGTAAATAAATAGGTATGTAGGTCACATACAAGGCCTGCGGGCCAAATCCGGCCCCTCGCAAATTTTGATCCGGCCCCATGGCAATTTAAGTTCTCAGTAAATTTTGGCACGCCTAGTTGTAGTGTGTACATGTTAGCTAGTACGCTAGCTAAGACAGAATGGCACAACAAAGGAAAGTTGATGCTGAATGCTGCATGTGAGTTTTGATTGACCAGTTTGACAAAGTTTATTTGTCATTTTTAGGGTTTTATGTGGTAAACTACATGATGAAAGATCTTCCTCTTTTATTTATTTTTTTTATTAAATGTCCCACACAACCATTGAGTTGTCATATTCAGGCCTGTGAAACCGGTTGTTGCGAGTTGACTGCATGGTAGTCTACTGGTAAAAATGCAATAAGAATGCATTATTATGCTTGACTAAATTCTAAGCAACTTCTTTTTAGGACTTTATGTGGACTAAATTGTATGTGAGAAGGCTATATATGACATAATAATAATAATAATAATAATAATAATAATAATAATAATAATAATAAACTTTATTTATATAGCACTTAATAATAATAAACTTTATTTATATAG
>CAKAKR010035245.1:0-47503 GCA_916700685.1 Adelosebastes latens
GTGTGTGTGTCTGTGTGTGCGTGTGCACGCGCGCAAGCGGCACCCCACCCCTCGTAGTTTCAGCAGGTAGATCAGCTGTTCGATCAGCAGAACATATCGTCATTTAAACCCGACAGAAACAAAATAAAACTCATCAAAACCGTCTTGGTTTGTCTTTAAGAGACCTCATTAAGAGTTTATTTCGATATGGTTGAAATAAACTCTTAATCTATAGTGTAAGATGGGAAAATGTGCCGACCCTACCCACTGCACCCTGATTTTCAAATAATAATCGACTAGTTCCCAGTGATTATCGAATAATATTTTTGCTTGGAATGCACATCCCTAGTAGACACAATTTCATCAAAGTTACTCTGGGGGCAAGTATTGACCGAGATCTGAAGTGTCATATTGATTGGTGCATGTGGGCGTGGCCTATTTAGCATTATATGCTAAATTATGCCTTTGCTCAATTTGCTGTGAGCTGGAACGAGCTAGAGTCATGAAACTTTGTACCTTTACTGGAAATTATGTCTTAATGCTTCACATAAAATATGATCCCAATTGGCCTAATGGTGGCGCTATGATTGACAGCCAAAAAAGCAAAAACTTTTAAAGGCCGGCCCCCTCACACCGTAAGTCTGATTGACTTGAAATTTGACTCACATATCCAGCTCTATGTGGTCTACAAAAATGCCTCAAGAAATGCTTAAGTCCACCTGACAGATTTTCCGCCATTTTTGGAAAAACACATTTTTGACATTTTCTCCTAAACCGTACGTCCAATTGCTACCTAATGTTCTGGGGATCGTTATTGGACCAAGATTATCTAAAGCTTGTTGATATCCCAATGCATTTAAAAGATTTTGACCAATGAACTTTAAAAGGGCGTGGCTGAGCACATCAATAGACCAAACTCCATAACCATTGGGCCCATCATCTCGTGTCCACAAGAGTACCTAAAACATACCCTGCAAGTTTCATTCAAACCGACCACTAGGTGGCGCTACAAATCAGACTACACATCAGAAATTGTTTGTCCAATCAATACAAAACTTGCAGTGACATGTTTTGAACCACGTGTGTAAAGCTATTTAGAAAAGACTCCATAGGGGGCGCCACCAGTTCCAAATATGTGCATGGGCCTGGCGCAAATTTGGCCGTAAATAAATGAGAGTTTGTCCAAACATCACCAAAAATTGCTGGATATTTTTAATTAAGCTGTTGAAATGTCCCCAAAATGCCAAGAAATATGACCGGCAGGACTTTGAGAGTACAAGTACTGAAAGGCTGCATACATTGTAATGATGAAACAAGTTTGTGATTTGTCTCACTGCTTCTTTATACAGACTTAAACCAGTTGAAGTGACTTTGCCCTGCCTTGTGAAGACCAAAACCCAATCACTGCTGCTTGCGGCTTTGATTTTTGTGATTCAGCTGCTTCCTTCGGTTGAGCAAAAAAACCTTGCCTGTTGAACACCATTGTGTTATCTTTCATATGTTTTAATCCGAAATCACAAATTCAGTAATTCGAGGACAACAATTAGTACTTTGTGCACCATTTTTTTTTTTCCCCCAATGACACTAGCTGGACTCTGTATTCAACAGCTCAGATCACATTTCACTGTAAACAAGACAGCAGTATGCAGGATAATCCTGGACAGACCTGGAGCTAACACTGAGACTAATCTGGACTCTGGTATGAGTAAGTAGGTTTTGGGGGGATTTGGGTGAACTGACCCTTTAATACCCAATCTGATCAGAAATGTGCTATAAAAATAATAGTAATGTATTCAGAACCTGTCTGGCAAGTCAAAGGTGGATCACACTGACTGGCTGATCGCTGATTTCTATGAGACTGTTAATAAATGGCCAACATCTGCGTGCCTCCAGTGCTATTGTTTCTTTTTTTTTTCTTTGGCCTCTTCATTTGTAAGCCGCTACCAGCAGCCGTGTCTTGTCATTCGACCCCCCCCTGCCTCTTCCTAATGACCACTGCAATGGGCCCTTCAGGTAAAGCCTTGATCATGTTCCAGGCCTCGAAGCGAGTCATGTCCTGCAGACTGATTCCCTGGACCTGCAGCAGTTCATCGCCATGCTGCAGACCGTTCTGCTCTGCTACTCCACCTGCAACACACAAAGACAGTGGACACTGTTCACAATATTATGATAACTGGTGACCTGGGTTTAAGTACAGATAACAAAGACCTGACTGACTTTATTACAGTATTTTTCTTTCCAGAAGTAAAATGTATGGAAGCCCTGAGAGGCAAGTGAGTTATTTTCTCTCCTGTGTTTATTAACAGGTGAAAAAAAAGTTTTGCCAGGATCATCTTTCTAAATTGCTTCATTTTTTTCCATCTGTGAAAACAGGTGGGAAAAAAAAGTTTTGCCAGGTGAATAATTTTTTTTGTTGCCAGGATCATTTTTTTTAAGCCAGGTACATTTCTTTTGTGGAAGCAAGTTATGTAACATTACTGTCGTATCTTTCTTTTGGCTAGAAATGTATTTTTATCAGCACTAATCTGCCGTAAGGGGAAACAATGAGATAATATGTCACCGACAGACAACAATATGTACAACTGAGCAACCACAGGTCAAGGTGTTTTACTGTTTCACAGGGTGTCCCCCAGGGGTCAGTATTGGGTCCACTACTATTCATCATTTACCTCCTTCCCTGTGGCACTATCCTCCGTCATCACGGTGTCCTCTTTCACTGCTATGCCGACGACACACAGGTCTACACCTCAACAAAACCCACCGCTGCCCTGCCACCCACCTCCCTCTCCACCTGCCTACAAGACAACATGAGCTGGATGAACAGGAACTTTTTAAAGCTCAACGGCAATAAAACAGAGGCCCTGCTCATCGGCTCCAAAAACAACCTCTCCAAAGCACAAAACACCACCGCCCCAAACCTCTTCATTGATGGCTTCTCTGTTCCGTTCTCCACCCATGTCAAGAGCCTTGGGGTCACCCTAGCCAGCACCCTCTCCTTTGCACCCCACATAAAAAACGTCACCCGGACTGCTTTCTTCCACCTCCGCAACATCTCCAGACTCCGCCCATTCCCGTCTCATCCCAGCACAGAAATCTTGGTCCACGCATTTGTTACACCCCGAATCGATTACTGCAACGCTGTTCTCTCTAGCTTCATCACCCGCACCAGATCCTCTGACCACATCACCCCATTCTCATCCAACTACACTGGCTCCCTGTTCAATACCGGATTGACTTCAAAAACCTCCTGCTATTATTATTATTATTATTATTATTATTAGTGGTGCTTCAGCCTCTTGTGGCTGAAATGAGTATTACAACAACAAATGCTCAGAAAAATGATCTGACAAATTCTAGCAAAACGTTTTTTATATATATAAGACTGTGACCAAAAATTTATTTCAATAGTTTAGAGTTGTACATAGTTGCTGCTACAGAGTACTACAGTACTACAGTACTACTCATGTCACAGTACTCTCAGAAATCAACTTTCTGTCCATTTCAATAAATAAACAGAAGCACTTTTCACGATGATTAGTGCTGGTTACTTTTGAATTCATTAGGAATGGTTTAATTGTAAATATAATGAAATCATATGATATCAGCATCATGAGTGTACCTGTAAAGATCCTGTTGATGACTAAAGGTTTATCTCCATGGATTGAGCCTTTTCCTCCCTCGAGAGTAAACCCAACTCCTCCGGCTCCTTTCTCCAGCCCCACACTCACCGGAGCTCCCTGCTCCGCCACTGCAACGCAAAACACAATTCACATAACGGAGCAAATGTAGCCTGCATACTTTTAATTTAATGAAAAATCCAATGTGAAGGTATTAATAGGTTTAATTTATCTCCGTACATAATGTGAAACCTTTCCAGGCCTACGTAAACCACAGAGCTTATTTTCTGCATACATTAAAAAGCATGTCGTTGGGACTCCACCCTTGTGTGTGTTGTTGTATGACTCACCTGCAGGGTTGGGCTCTTCGCTCCTGCAGCCGCCTCCCTCTCTTCCTTCCTCCTCTGCTCTCTTGCAGATGACCACCACGGCCTGCTTCAGATTGCGGGCCTGACGCACAGTGGCGGTGGCGTCGGTGTGCGTGAGGCCGCGCAGCGTCTGTCCGTTTATAGACAACACCTCATCTCCTTTCTGAATGGTGCCCTCCTGAGCCGCCAGGCCGCTTGGGAACACCCTGTGGACCTGGACAGAAGACAGTCAGTGTCTCTTTCACACACACACACACACACACACACACACACACACACACACACACACACACTGGTTCTAATGGGATCAGTCTGTAGTGGCTGCTTACTGTAGTAGCTTTGCTCTCCAGGTCAGACCCTCCAGCGATGCTGAAGCCCAGCCCAGCTCCCTCCTCTTTATGAAGAATCACAACGTGGATGTCCACCAGTTGCTGTGGAAAAAGAGGCACAATTATTACTGCAGTTAATTTGTTCTTTATGTGATGTCTTATTACCCCGATCACTGTTCACACCCACATGGCCAAGGCCATATTGGGTTCGAATATTTCACTCCATCTAAATGTTAAAGGTAAAGGGTGATGGTTAAGAGTTTATTATGTGAAATCCTAAGGGGTTGCTCTACATAGAACACAGTGCACTGATCTTTAAACTTTAATAAATATATTATTTTTAGGCCATATCGCCCAGCCCTACTTACAGCCTAATAACATCAGAGGGTGTACTATGTAGGCTACACGCATCCCAATATATTAGACCTCAATGCATCGTACACATTACATTCCCTCTAGATGTTTTTTTGTGAACCCCCAACCTTAAAGTTCAAACTGCGCCTATGCCAACACCTCTAAAGCTCTCCCAATAACACCATGTAACCTGTTTGATTACTTTATACACAGAGATGTAAAAATCAACAATTTGTGATTTTAGTTAGAGTTACGTGCCGGAACAATTTTTTTTTTGACAAACAACAGTGTATCCATCCGCCCTGTACTTCTGTGCAGTGTCCTTGGCCACGGCGTGGGTTGCCAGGTAGAGTCAGGTTGAGGTTTTGGTCTTTGTACAGACTCAGTGGTACCAAACCTGGCAATCTCGCTGTGATGACAAAACTGTGGGAAGCTGCTCACAGTCACATCACATATTTTTAGTTTTTAACAGAGCCAGTATATTTAGCAACGTGGGCGAGTTACATTCTACAATTAATTAACACATTTTATATTTTATAAGTCAATTTTAGTATATTTTGGGCTTAATATATTTAGATGTGACTGATGTTGGTGGTATTGTATGTTCAAAAGTTTTTCTATGCATGTAAGGGATTTGTAATCTGTTTGCAATAAATACATTTTTATAGTTTTTACAGTTTTATAACCTGGTGAATCTGGGTTATACCAAGTGAAAGTCGGGAAAGTTTTTTTTTTTTTTTTCTTTACCTTCAGCGTCTCTTCGTCCAAATCTTTGACTTCCTGGATCATCTTCTGTATTTCCTGTGAGGGGATGGCTGAGATGACAGAGTGAGCGCAAGCAGAAGTGACTGCCGCCTCGTCGTGAGATCCCCCCTCCCCTCGCTCAATGGTACACTCCCTCAGCGTGGCCAGGCTGTGTTTGAAATGACGGAAACACATCAGACATGAGGATGTAATGTCAGTTACACACTGCTGGCATGCACAATGCTCAGCAGTGTGTAACTGTGCTCTATTTTAACATCTGTTCTGACAATTAAAGTTCGTCACTGCTTCTCTGGTAAAACAGGAAGTGATTTTTTTTTTTAACCTGAACCACTTCCTTTTGAATATAAAACAGGCCCAGAGTATGCCTTCTGGGGGGTGAGTCCCTGTTCAAATAATGAAACACTACAGGTCCTGTTGGCCCAGACCTCTCAGTGGAAGTCTTACCTGACAGAGAATCCTCTGTCGGAGCTGTCCGAGGCGTGCTCGGACTCCTGAGGGTTACTAGGATCCACTGCAGAGGGGTCCTGCAGGTTTGGAGTGTGAGGGTTACCGTGGCAGGGGAAGGACAGAGAGCGCATCAACGCTTGTGAAACCTGGAACAAAAATCAACATATTAAAATAGAATTAGAATTAAAATCTGGTTATTCTTTTGCCAAACAGTATGAAGACACTGCAAAGACAATTAGGACAGATTGAGCTTTTAAATACATAATACTTCTAAGTTCTATGTTTTAAGGGTATGTCTAAGTAGAAAATGTAGAAAATAAAGAAAGATAAAATAATAATATATGGACAATAACAGCAAAACATATTAGGAGAAAGACAAACATATGAATTGTATAATAATGATATACAATAATATGAAGGAAAATTAAATTTAAATCATTCATGCCTATAAGCATAATGTGACAAATATGTGTTGTATTGACGTTACATGCTACATGGGAGAAAGCATCAAGGCAGATAGAGCGTGTGTTGAGAAAATGATTCACCATAATTCTGGTTTATTATAACTTTGAGTCTTATTTTTGTAGTTTTGGTTATTGTGTTGACCAAGTTAATTGAAATGAAGGTAATTGTTAAACTATTACCCAAACTGTCCGCTGTAAACAGTTAACAGACCGACCTGCTGTACTTAAAGGTCCCATATTGTAAAAAGTAAGATTTTCATGTCTTTTATATTATAAAATGGGTTTAAGTGCTTTATAAATACTGTGAAAGTATCGGAGCGCTCAATATACGGAGAAACACACACAGCCCGTATTCAGAAATTGTGTGTTTGAAACAAGCCGTTAGGATTTCTGTCCATTTGTGATGTCACAAATATACAATATTTAGACCATTACACGGTTTTAAACGTAAACATTCTAAATGTGTCCCAGTTTATTTCCTGTTGCAGTGTATGTGAATGACATCAGCTGACAGGAAGTAAACATGGACCCAAACTGTTGCCTGGCAACGCAATTCTGTTGCAATTCCGTTGAAATGTACTAAAACGGAGCATTTCAGACAGAGGATAAATACAGGTATATTCAAGTAGACAGTGTGAGGAAAATAACGTTTTTTTTTAACATTAAAGCATGTAAACATGTTCTAGTAGAAACACAAACTACAAGTATGAACCTGAAAATGAGCACGATATGGGACCTTTAAAGGCCCCTCTACACTGTGATAACAGTGATCTTGCAGGTTCATTGCAGGTCAAACTGTGTGAGGGTCTATTAAAGTTCAGAGGGGTCTATTAAAGTTCAGATCAAAATCTGTCAGAGACCAGACAATATCAACATTGAGACATGTCAAATAGTGAATCAAATCGCTATGAGGGAAATAGAAAAAAAATGACATGTCATCCATCAGTTTGCATCTTTCTGCTGCTCTCATATTCAAAATATCGGCTCGTATCATCACGTTGGCCATTGTATTCTGCGTCACCTCATGTCATATGGCAATTGGTTGGTTTGTACATGTGGGTCTTAGCAGCAGTCATATTGTTAGAATTTGGTCCTAGATTGTGTCAGAATTTTGACGCAGCCCGATTACTGTAAAACGGCCATCAGTGAATATGTCTCACAGTCAGATCTAGGACAACCAAACATTTCAAGTATTTTCTCTCACAATTTTCGTCTAGGACAGCTCAAAATTACATTGTGCATAAGGACTGTTGTGGCGCGCGCACACAGTTTCCCTGTAGCCTATACTGTAAATAAGAAGTAGACTACTGCCGTTTTGAAGCCTCGAGTTCTGCAGTTTGGCCGTCGCCATCTTGGTTTTTTAGAACCAAAAGTGACATCTGAAACCACAGCTAAACGTTGACTTTACACTTTTCATGTAGTGTTGTTATGATTGTTTCTTAACGTTACCTAACGTTATGTAAGAAAGTCCATTAAGGGCGGTTGTTATTTATTCGCGCTAGATGCGTTGTTACGTCACGCTGTTACGTCACGCTGTTACGTCACGCTGTTACGTTATTAGTTTAACACGAACCATGATCGTTTTTCTAACCTTTACCAAGTAGTTTTATTGCCTAAACCTAACCAATCGTTTTACAATGTTAACCGCATGGCATTGCGCATTTCTCTAAGCGTAACACGAGGCTGATATGAAATACATTTATTAAGCATATTTTTGATTCAGATATGTCGACATTCAACGTATCCTGTGGTTTGCAAGGAACGTACAATGCTGACATTTCTTCTGATTACTGGGTTGGAATAAGACCACTAAAAAAAACCACTAAAATAAGTCAAATAAATAAATAAATTGTCCTTTCAATAATGTTCACATGACACATAAAGAACGACAGATTACCTGGTTACTGAAGGCGAGGATTTTCCCCAAACTCTCGCCCTCCAGGCCTCTCGGGGGGTTACTGTCTGTGGGTGGAGCAGCACTCAGCTTTCCTTGGCTCTGTGCTCCATCTTCCTCCGTCCCCTCTGGAGGACTTTCCCCTTGGGCTTGATTGGAGCTCATAGATGTCTCGGGTGGCAGGGATTTGTACTCTGTGGAACCGGTAAGATCCACTCTTTCCAGCACAGACTCCTGTTGTGATGAAAAGTCATTCCTGTCATCGTGGACTGGAGCTGAATGAGAATCCTCCATCCCTGAGTGCAGATCAGTGTTGACGGTGTCAGGAAGTGGGAGATCTGTGGGGGATTGGATAGAGGATGGTTCATCTTCTGTTGCTGTTGTTGGACTACAAGCTTCAGAAGCGAAGGAGGTGACAGCAGAGACGCTTGTGTTGTCCGTCTCCCTAACAGATGAAGACGGCTTGGCCTGGATCTCTTCTGGGATTTCACGTGTGCCCTTCCCATAATCTCCATGTGAGGCAGGGTGACTCCTGGACTCCTTCTCCAGAGGAAGAGAAGTGGAAGGGGCCACAGGCTTCCTGTTGCCCCCCTTCTCTGGACCCTCTGCACTGGAAAAAGTCTCAAATGAGTGGATCTTTTGTTTGATTGACAGTTTGGCTCCAGATGAGGCCGATCTGATTCCGAAGTTTCTGTTGAAGCCCACGGCAGGCCTCTGCTCTGCGGGTTTGGCCGGCTTCTTCTGGTCCTGCTCATCCCGAATTTTCCTCAGACTTCTGCGAAACCAGACAGGCTTGGGTGCCACCGGGGGCCCCGTCTTTGCTTCCGGAGGAGATTCAGATGTGTTTTCGGGAGTCACGTCGGATGGAGGATCTGACGTCACGTCTGTGGCCGTGCCGTTGAGCTCGGACACGTTCTCTTCGTCACTCATGGCGGCGGGCTTGCTGTGGACGTTGACGGGCTGTGTTCTGTCTGCGGCGTGGTGGTGGCGGTGATGGATCTCGGGCAGTTCTTCAGGGGAGCTGTCTGAAAGGCGAACCCAGGGGTCCTGGAGCTGTACTTGGGTATGTTGGTCGATACGAGCCTGTCTCCTCAGAGCTCCTCTCTTTGGCTGTGAGCAGAGCCCAGCTGATGAATCCCCTGTCCACACAACACAGTTGAAAGTAGAAAAGTCTGAGAGGTGTGTTTCAAACATGTTCATGTCACAAACTCTTGAATAGATATTATTGTGTATTCACACTGTCAACCACATGATGGTTGGAATAGTGATCAACCAGACCTCTGCCAGTATTAATAGTCTAGTAAAAGTAATCATGAAGGACCTATGAGGTTCTTCAATCCCCCTAAAAGTGTTATTCCATACATTCAAATTAAGGCTGTCAAAGTTAACGCGATAATAACATCCATCCATTATCCGTAACGGCTTATCCCATTCGGGGTTGCGGGGGGGCTGGAGCTGATCCCAGCTGACATTGGGTGATGGCGGGGTTCACCCTGGACAGGTCTCCAGACTATCACAGGGCTGACACATAGAGACAGACAACCATTCACACACTCACATTCACACCTACGGGACATTTAGAGTCAACAATGAACCTAACCTGCATGTCTTTGGACTGTGGGAGGAAACCTGAGCACCCGGAGAAAACCCACGCTAACACGGGGAGAACATGCAAACTCCACACAGAAGGGCCCCAAGTCGGGACACCTACGGGACATTTAGAGTCAACAATGAACCTAACCTGCATGTCTTTGGACTGTGGGAGGAAACCTGAGCACCCGGAGAAAACCAACGCTAACACAGGGAGAACATGTAAACTCCACACAGAAGGGCCCCAAGTCGGGTTTGAACCTGTGACCCTCTTACTGTAGGGTGACAGGGCTAACCACTGCACCATCGTGCCGCCCGCGATGATAACAGGTTAATGCAAATTTGTTTTAATGCCACTAATTTCTTTAACCCATTAACGCAACTTGCGATTTTTAGGTTGTAGCGGGCTCAGTTTTAAAGCGTGAAGATATTGGCATCATAGGAAACTAAAAAAAGTAAGGAATCCATTGATACAAACCATGTTAGTACTTAAGATATCTTTAAAGATATTGGTAGGCTATCATGAGGAACTTAAGGAATCCATCGGTACCAACCACGTCATGCTAGCTAGTCGGGAAGGAGGCTAAAGAACGCTCCAAAGTTAGGCTACATTTTGGTGAGGAAAAACTGTCATTGCCATTTTCAAAGGGGTCCCTTGACCTCTGACTCCAAGTTATGTGAATGAAAACGGGTTCTATGGGTACCCACGAGTCTCCCCTTTACAGACATGCCCACTTTATGATAATACTGACACACTGACAGCTGTTGTTGCCTGTTGGGCTGCAGTTTGCCATGTTATGATCTGAGCATATTGTTTTATGCTAAATGCAGTACCTGTGAGGGTTTCTGGACAATATCTGTCATTGTTTAGTGTTGTTAATTGATTACCAATAATAAATATATACATACATTTGCATGAAGCAGCATATTTGACCACTCCCATGTTGATAAGAGTATTAAATACTTGACAAATCTCCCTTTAAGGTACATTTTTAACAGTGTGATTAATTTCTAAATAATCATGATTAATTAAGATCAATCATTTGATTAATTGCAACTCACAAGACAAAACAAGACTAGGAGTCTACTGCTATGCTAGCGGCTCTGTGAGGCTGTACTTAGGCTGTGCTTTGAGCTGAATAGCCCTAGAATGCATGCTCTTGGGGGATCTCTTGTTGGGTGTACTGTCTAGACCTGCTCTATATGAAAAGTGTCTTGAGATAACTTCTGTTATGATTTGACGCCATATAAAAATGAATTAAATTGAATTAAATGTTGATATCAGCATGCATATGTTCACAATGACACCACTAATGCTACTGTTTAGCAGGTATAATGTTTAAGCCCTGACTACCTTGGTGTAACTAAAGCAGGTGCTCATCAACATTGCTGCAGCCCCATCTGAGTGATTTCTATTAACTGACACATAAAAACCCTGACTTAAAACAGGAAATGGAACCTCAGTTACTTTCCGCTGTAATACTGATGAACCACAGCGCCAGGATCAGCTTGCTGTCACGTTTTGTCTAATTAATCAGATAGTTCAGAAGTTGCATTCGGGTGCTTAAATGTCAGATAATATTACTTGTCCCCTACCTGTGTGCAGTCTGTCGGTGGTGCAGGCTGAAGTGTCTGGATGAGTGAAGTCTTCTTTGGACTCTTCTCTTATTCGTTCTCCTTCCTGCTACACAAACAGGAAGTATTGTGTCACGCCAGCTTCTCTTGTATCGACCACAGAGAGAGGTGCAATAATGCACCCTGCTTCCGCTCAGGCGTTCATCCACATCATCGCTACTGCTTTCACACTATTTCACTGTCTGAGTCAGTAACAGGCCCATAACCTCAGCAACAAGCATGATGCATGCAGGCAGCGGTTAAACTGGGATTTGTGAGGAGCGGGAGCCCTTGTCCAGTGAGACTGGGGGCTTCAGTAGAAAGTGAAAACTGTTGCCACTGTGTTCTGTGGGTGTGGATCGTCCAGCACTGTTTCTGGAAAGAGATGTTGCTGGTGTTTTTTTTTTTAATGCTGTACCACAAACTAAATTCCATTCACCTCCATTGTGTCAGTGACATTTAGGAGACAGCTATCTCAAATTGAACCTAACTATCTAAATGGGCAGATAAAACTAGGGTGAAGCAAGCATGTTTTAATTTTTAATTGCGATAATGCAAATTTGTTTTAATGCCACTAATTTCTTTAAAGGACCCATATTATAAAAAGTCAGATTTCCATGTTTTTTTATTATAAAACAAGCTTAAGTTTTATATAAATACTGTGAAAGCATCGAAATGCTCAATCCACAGGGAAATACACACAGCCCGTATTCAGAAACTCTGCATTTGAAACAAGCCATTAGGATTTCTGTCCATTTGTGATGTCACAAATATACAATAATTAGACCCTTTACACAGATTTAAACGTAAACATTCTAAATGTGTCCCACTTTATTCCTGGTTGCAGTGTATGTGAACGACATCAGCTGACAGGAAGTACACATGGACCCAAGCTGTTGCCTAGCAACGCAATTCTGTTGCAATTTCGTCGCAATTCTGTCGAAATGCGCTAAACCGGAGCGTTAAAGACAGAGGGGAAATACAGGCATATTCAGGCCGACAGTGTGAGGAAAATAATAGTAAATAATAAACAAGTTTTTGAACATTACAACATGTAAACATGTTCTAGTAGAAACACAAAATACAAGTATGAACCTGAAAATGAGCATGATATGGGACCTTTAATGCATTAATGCAACTTGCAGTTTTTAGGTTGTAGCGGGCTCAGTACCACGTCATACTAGCTTGTCGTGAAGGAGGCTAAATATCGCAACGAAGTTACGCTAAACTTTGGCGAAGAAAAACTGTCATGTCCATTTCCAAAGGGGTCCCACTTGACCTCTGACCTCCAGATATGTGAATGAAAATGTGTTCTATGGGTACCTACGAGTCTCCCCTTTACAGACATGCCCACTTTATGATAATCATAAGTTATTATCATAATCATAAGTAAGTAAAATCAGCCCACTGACAGCTGTTGTTGACTGTTGGGCTGCAGTTTGCCATGTTATGATTTGAGCATATTGTTTTATGCTAAATGCAGTACCTGTGAGGGTTTCTGGACAATATCTGTCATTGTTTAGTGTTGTTAATTGATTTCCAATAATATATATATACATATGTTTGCATAAAGAAGCAGATTTGCCCCCTCCCATGTTGATAAGAGTATTAAATACTTGACAAATCTCCCTTTAAGGTACATTTTGAACAGATAAATAAAATGTGCGATTAATCGCAAATAACTATGGACAATCATGCGATTATTCGCGATTAAATATTTTAATCGAGTGACAGCCCTATTTAACCAGTAAAAGTGAAATCTCCCTGTAATAATCCACTCGACGCGGCAGAAAAATCCCAAAGTATGAGAGTTGGCAACGCCGTGACGCTGAAGGAGAGGAAGCTGAGCTCCTATTGGCTGTGATTTGGATGTCAGGAGGCAGAGCTCCGCTCCAGAGACTCCGACCCAATTTAGCCCCTGCATACGGGCACATGACATGCACTGCTCTCATGCTGACATGCACACAAACGCACACAGATATATCTAAAAGCATGCATAATAAGCAGGATTGGAACATAAGATGGGTATTGTAAGCACCATGTTATATTCTAACATCGGAGTTTTCAAAGCCATTTACACACACAGAAAAGCACACACGCACTTACAGTACACTACATGGCCAAAAGTATGTGTACGCCAGAACATTACACTCCAGCCCAGTATCC
The DNA here is from genome assembly GCA_916700685.1 of Adelosebastes latens. Classification (NCBI taxonomy): domain Eukaryota; kingdom Metazoa; phylum Chordata; class Actinopteri; order Perciformes; family Sebastidae; genus Adelosebastes; species Adelosebastes latens. Next base: position 13,588 of record CAKAKR010035245.1, read on the forward strand.
CCCCAAAATTACATTCATATTGGACGATTCGGCAGTGCATAATATACGCCCAGTGCCAATGCAGGAAGTAGTTTGCCTCTAAGAAGACCAGAGTTTGGGTTCTGTCACCAACCCAGTCGCCAGAAATTGTTTTTGGCATTGCACGTTTCTGCAAACCACGGATACGTTGAATGTGGACGTTTCTGAACCAAAAATACGGTTAATAAATACGTTTCATATCAGCCTCGTATCACGCTTGCAGAAACGCACAATGACACGTGGTTAACGTTGTAAAACGACTGGTTAGGTTTAGACAGCAAAACTACTGTAAGAAAAAAGGTCATGGTTTGTGTTAAAAATAATAATGTAACAACGCAACGTAACAACCGTGACCACGTAATTAGTGTGAATAAATAACAACCGCTCTTAGCGGACTTTCTTACGTAACGTTACGTAAGAAGTGGGGATGTAAATAATTAACCGTTTAACCGACATTAAGCATTTTAACCGATTAACGCTATCGGTTAAAACGGTTAAAAGAAATGTTAATAATTAATTAAAAAGCTGAGAAAAAAGCCTCGTAGCATTTATTCACCGACAAATAAACCGTACACACACTGTCTGCTACACCTACGTTCACAGCTACAACGCCACCGACAACACAGTCGGTCGGAAACTCGCTGAAGTAACGCCCCGCTGACAGAGCGCATGTGTTTGGCTACAGCGGGCACGGAGCCACCAGCAACGCTAACAGCTGCTAACGTAGCACAAACACACACACCGTTTGTAGGACAATCGTTATCGTTAATCTGGACAGACAGAGTGTTGTTACGCCGGGCAGACACACAGCACACAACCTGCTAAACTAAACTAAATGTGTGGTGGAGACTTTTACTGGGAAAGTGGCTGCCTGCTAAGTAAACGCTCCCGTACGGGTGAACTGGAGACTCAGTTGTCTGTTGTACTCATACACTGCAGCTGGTACACCGCTGCATGCGAGGCACAAATCTTGATGGTTAACGGTTAATAATCGGTTAACGAGGGCCGGTTATCGGTTAAGAACATTTTTCAAAATTAGCATCCCTAGTAAGAAGTGTAAAGTCAATGTTGACCTTTGGAACAGCGGTCTCCTGGGTGACGTCCTGTGTTTGTTTGACCCGTCCAACAAAATCTTTTTCCTGGCAACTGGACTGCTGTCACAGATCTGCAATTAATGTTTGCCTTTTTTTAAAAAGAATCTTTCCTTAACTGTAATCATACCGTAGTTGTCAAGCACAGATTGTAGAAAGAAGGAATTGTGAAAACCTTTGTACTGAATATTAAAAAACACCACTGAGCATAATCCAGCGTTTTGCAGAATAGTCCAATTGTCCAGTCGACAATGTTCTTGTCCGGTGACAGGATGGTGCACAACCATGTATAACTGTTGAACATTTCATACCAAAACCATGGGCATTAATCTGCTGCTATAACAGCTTTCACAAGATAGTAAGTAATTCATAATAAATTGTTCAAATGGCTTATAACTGATTAATGAAGCATTAACCCTTAATAAAGCCATTAGTTACAATTGATACCATTAAAAGGCCAATTAAACAATTGCCCTGTTCTCTGTATTGTCTGTAATATGACTAGGCTGACAGCTTTATGTTTTAATACATCATAAAAAGCCAAAGGTGATGCTGTTGCATGCTTTCACACTGGAAGCCACATCACGTAACATACATTCCTTAAGAGTAACCTCAGGATCTTTCGCAAGCCCTTGTACATACTGCTGAAGAACTGCCGGCAGTGGAGGGAGAGGAGCATGTTACATGTTATACTCTTTTCAGAAGAAGAAGCAGGATTAGTACACAGAGGGAGACATGAAAAAACACTGTTGTGATGCAGATGGTCTCAGACTTACTCTAACATCCTTATATGGGCACTGAACTGTTTGATAAACCAAGTTAGCTATCTGAGCAGCATCTCTCAGATGAGTGCAAAGTTGTTACGGCTGCAGCCTGCCCCTCAGGCTCCGTTTCGGTTATTTTTAGGGGCTGTCAAAGTTACCGCGATAATAAGGCATCAAAGCAAATTCATTTTAAAACCAGGCTCTTGATTTCTTGATTAGAGCATTAAATACTTGACAAATCTCCCTTTACTGTACATTTTGAACAGATATTTAATGTGTGATTAATTTGCGATTACATATTTTAATCAGTTGACAGCCCTAGTTATTTTCAAATCTAATATCTAACTTCTCTTTTTCTGTCCATAACTTGTCTGATGTCTGCATCCATGCATGTGTTGCAATGCCAACTGATCAACAGTCTGTGGCAGAAACGCACCACGAAGACATGTAGCAACGGCTAGTTGCTAGTTAGCAAACACGGATGAAAACACGGCAGATGAAGATGTTTTGTGAAATTACCACCCTCAAAGTCAATGCCTGTGTAGTCAAAGGACAATTGAAAAACGCCCTCCTGTCTTGTGTGACATAGTAGATTAAGCGTATAATTATAGTAAAATGAAAGCTTTTTTAAAAAATATGTTCATCAAGAGCAAATACTAGCGAATGTGCAAAGAGTGCACCAAGTCAACAGAAGTGGACTCCTTTAAATACAGCCATTCCATTGGCTGTATTTAGAGCGGTGTACCTGGCAGCTGGTGTGTGAAGAGGACTCCAGTCCTCCATCTCTAACTGGGGATCCTCTACTGGAGCCACTGGAGTCTCCGTTATAACCCTCCTCACTGGTCACATCCTGAGGCCAGCAGTACCGACGTGGAGTAGCACGCACCCTGCAGGTGGACTACACACACACACACACACACACACACACACACACACACACACACACACACACACACACACACACACACACATACACACACACACACACACACACACACAGCTGTATTACAGGTATTAACAGTGTTGAGCAAGAAGACAGTGTCTCAAACTGTATTCACTGTTTGACCAAATGATGGAAGAGACAAACTGAAGTGACTCTGAACACGGTGTGATTGTTTCCCGCCAGATGCTGACCGATTCACCCGTCATGTCAACTTTTATCACTACAGTTTACAGAGAATGCTAAACAGGGCTGCTGCTAGCCATTTGGGTGCCCTAGGTATGATTGCTTAGTGAACAGAGGATGTGTAGTCAGAGACAGGACCAGTGGATGATGATTTACTGCACGTAATTGACGAAACTTTCACCTGCAAATAAAATTCTACAACAACTCTTGGTACTGACCTTATTTTAGTAAAAACCTTTTGTATTAAATTATTCTGCTGTTACTATGTATAATTTACTTTTACTCTTATCATCCTTATCCTCCCAGGACCCAGTATTTCCTTCCTGTAGGAGACCTGTGAGAGACTGGCAACTGGTCCCTGCTGCACCCTTGTCTCTTGTCCAATGGACAATGTGATAGGGTCCAGCCCCACAGGACTCTGAACAGGATACATGGCTGTGGAGAATAGATGGATGGACTAACTCTACTTCATCTCAAAGACTTATTAATAATAATAATTAAAGTACAGAGCCTGGAAATGGCAAAAAAAAAACTAAAATAACACATTCAATTCAAAATGGCCGACTTCCTGTTGGGTTTACGGTATACCTCCAAGAGGCTTTTTTGTATGTCTCAACATGTTACATATACCTGCCAAATTTCATACTTCTAGGTGAAACCACAATAAGGGGCTTAATTTTAGCAATTTTTTAGGGGGCGCTATTGAGCCATTTTGTCACATCCAAGCAAGAGACCCAAAAAATATCAAATTTGTCACCAGTCCTGATACATGTGCCAAATTTATTCAGTTTCCGAGCACCTTTAGCCCCTCAAAAATGCGATTAATTTGCGTAAATTATAATAATAATAATAAACGGACCAATTACAAAAGGGCCTTCGCCGACCTCCAGTCAGTGCTCGGGCCCTAATTAAAAAAATTCATTGTACATGTCCCACCACACTACCAACACTAGGATTACAGAGGAAAGAAGGAAGGAAAGAAGGAAGGAAGGAAGGAAGGAAGGATGGATGGATGAATGGATGGATGGATGGATGGATGGACAGATGGACGGATGGATAGATGTGGTACCTTGTTGCCCCTGAAGGCCAGATCCAGGGCCTGCTGACTGGACAGGTTGGCAGCAGCAGAGTTGTACGGGACGTTATAGTCTTCATCAGGATACACGGGCACTGACAGCCTGTTGTCAGACCATGTCTCTCTCAAAGACTACAGGATGGGACAACATAACATAAGATGGGACACACTACTACTACACGTCAAAAGAGGAGATCACTTGGACTCCCGTCTGATCGCAGAAACTTTATACGACCTGCTGCCCGTTTGGTTACCTTGGGTGCGTCTAGGCTGTGGACGCGGGCCGACGGGTTATGGTGTGCGCTGTTGTGGAGGTTGTGTATGGTGAGGCAGTGGTTGTGGTGGTGGTGGCCGTTGGTGTTGTCGCTGCAGGAGCGGCTCATGGTCTTCTGTGCTCGTCGAACCGTCAGCTGACTGAAACTCCTCTCCAGACAATGTTCACATCTCTGCCGGCTGTGGGAGCAAGACTCCAGTCTACGCAGCCCTGAGACCAAAAAGAAAAGAAAAAAATATAATAATAAATAAATACAATAACATCATAATATAATGAATAATGATAAACACTAGAGACACATTCCCTCAGGAAATGTGTGTGATTGCTGTACGCATTGATGCTGATTAATGTGATTTTTTGGATGACTTTATAATCACATGAAAACTCACTGACCATAATACTGCAGGAGGCAGAATGTTTTTGGCATCATTGGGCAAAAATTCCATAATAACCTTTCAGCATATTGTAATTCAAGTGTTCTGAGAGATAACTAGACTTCTGCACCTCCTCATGGCTCTGTTTTCAGCCCGTGACTTTGGCCAATCACAGGTAATTTCAGAGAGAGCGTTACTATTGGCTGTTCATTCAACGGAGGCAGCTGTCAATCACTCGTGAATACCATTTAAGCAGTCAAACTAGGCAGCGCTGATCAAATATGAATCAATATTCTGTTACTGTAATGCCTATTTCTCTCCTCAAATGTTCTCAGAATCATCTTGTAGTGTACTGTTTAGCTGTAAAATGAGAACGTTTGTGAGCCATGTTGAGATCAGTTGAGGAAATACCAAGCACCGCCCACCAGCCGGAGCAAACTTTATCAAGATGTTTCTGAAAACATTTGAGGAGAGAAATAGGTATTACAGTAACAGAATATCGATTCATATTTGATCAGCGCTGCCTAGTTTGACCGTTTGATTGGAGTTTGTGAGTGATTGACAGCTGCTCATAGATGGCAGACTCCAGATCAGCTCTGACTGCTTGTTTTCCTCCGGTCTGTGAAATCTTGCAGATGCCGTTAGGAGCACCGGAGGACACAGAGTCACATGATTTTTTTTTCAGATTACCTGTCTCATGTACTACTGTCAGGATATAGTGACGTTTTATGAAAATAACTTTTTAAATTCATATTTGCTCCATTTCTACCCACCGCTGCTTTAATGCATAGGCTGAATTAGAGATGTAATGGGAGTGAATGCAACACTTCTGCATTATGTATCTCATACACTGTACATGTCATAATAAGCTTATTCACACTTAATCAATGTGCAACAGTGAGCATTTGAAATGTGAATGTTTTTTCTACTGTATACTGATGCCTATAAATACATACAGTTATTAATACATCAGACTCGATAGTAACTCATAATAACTTAAAATAAAAATAAAATAAAATTGTATATACCATGCATTTTGTAATACAAATGTAATGGATGCTTCGGAAACAAAAGTGTAACATGCGAACAGACGGACGGAAGGGGGGTATAACAAGGAATGATCTGATATGAAAGACACAACTGAGTTGCATTATGGGAAGTGTAGGATCCAGTGTATTTGGAGCGTAAAACCCCACAAAGAACTAAAATTCACCTTCTCGGTTGCTGGATCAATTTTGACCATTCTTTATTTATTTTTCATTCTATTGTGACTCCCCCAACTTTATGAAAGTGTGCCTTTCATAACTCAAAAAGCATGAGTTATTGCTAAGAAAAGCACCCATCTAGAAATACAGTAAGTGCGCAATTTGACATATGAATCATCTTGGTAAAATTTGAGCTGTCCGAGATATATTATCAAAACTGTCTTCAAAAAGAGTGATTTTTGTGAGTCTCTTAAAATATGCAAATGTATGCACATTTTATGAAAATGCCAAAAAAAATCATAAAATTCAGCAAACATTGGTATATGAACGGTAAATCTAGTGTAAATATTTTTTTAAATTACAACTGAGCAAAAAAGAACAAGAAGTGTGCAAGACAACTGGAGTCAAGACAAACAACTGAAGTCCCAGCCCAACCGTGATCCTGAACAGGAATATGTGACTGTGGAAAATGAATAATAAAGAAATAAATATTTCACCATCAATGCTCCACTGGCTCTTATCCTTTCTCAGTTTGCTGTTTTCCACTGCCTGAGCAATAGCATCATTCAGCTGCTGCTCTGATACCTGTGACACACAGAAGATGGGAAAGTATAAGTCAGGATGATGAAAACTACTGGTGATCAAGGCAACTAACAAACATCTTCAAGAGGGTTCTAAAGGTTATGAAAAGGATGAAGGATTAAGCGCGCAATAACAACGCCTTTCTTGCTTTTGGCGTGTCATTTGACGCCATGTAGGACTGACTGCAACGTAAACACATCTGTGTAAATATGCTGCGCTCAGAGTTGGTGACGTAGAATAAAAAGCGAGAAAGAAGGGTTATGGCGGACGGGTGGGGAGGTGGATGGGTCCAACAAAAACACAACGTTTAACCAGGAGACCGGTGTTCGTGACCAATGTTGATTTGTAAGTTATGTTAGTGACGTTTGTCACGTGTTTCTTATTGATGTTAGTGACATGTTTTCCGTACGTTGTTTCTGTACAGATTTTACGTACTTATTTTAAGCCCAACCGTGATTTTTTTTATAAACCTAACTAAGTGGTTTTGTTGCCTAAACATAACTTCTGACATTACAGTAGTTTTGTTGTGTGGCGTACAAATGAGATGCGAAAAGCTGAAAAATGTGTCCCCATGACACGCTGAATGTCCTTGCTAATGCTATTTATGCGCCTTACTGTGAGACTGTGTTGGACTAATACATTGTTGGTTTTGGTCTTTTCATGGGATTTTACAATGTTGCTTTAAAAAATATGGCTGAGTAGCATATGAACAGAATAAATTTAGGGCCTAAAATGTAACCATGTGGTACTTCACATGCAACCCTATCTCCTACAAAATTATGCTCCCATATAACTAAACTGCATTCTCGTTTACGTTTCGAGGAGAACATATTTTCTCCGGGATTACGGTCAAAGTTTTAAACCGTTTTAAACCGTTTTAAACACATGGTTAACGTTTTAAATTGAAACAAAACAACACAAAAAATGCAAACGACAAGACGACAAAACTACTTAGTTTAGGTTTAGGCAACAAACCTACTTGGGTTATGTTTAACCAAGAAAACTACTTGGTTAGGTTCAAGCAACAAAACTGCTTGGTTAGGTTTAGGCAACAAACCTACTTGGTTAGGTTTAAGCAACAAAACTACTTGGTTAGGTTTAAGCAACAAAACTACTTGATTAGGTTCATGCAGGGAAACTAGTTGGTTAGGTTTAGTAAAAAACATTATGGTTTGGCTTAAAGTGACCTTGTTTGTCACATTATTAAGCTATGGACATACATTAAAATAAGTAAACATTGAATTTTAGTGTCAGTATGGGACACAAACAGCGGTCTCCTGAGTGAGACCACCCACCACCACGTCCTCCTCCCTATGTTGACTTCCGCGGACTATCATGACAAACATTGTGATACGTCAAAAACAAACATAATCTGTGACAAAATCCGTTTCCCTCGAAATATAATTCACAATGTAGTTTCGTTGTTTGGTAAAGCAAACCACCACAAAACAACAACGTGCTAGAGAGGCACTTTTAGGAACTAGAAATTAGAAACAGTGTCAAAGGCACCAGAGAGCTAATATGGAACTTCCTCTCCCCTGAGCGTTTCTTCTCAGGCAAAAGATAGCACATGAACTTTTACCATTTCATTTACCAAAATAAATCTATTTGTATTACACTTCTTAAAAATGACTGCTACTATTATAGGAAACACTTACATTTTAGACTAGTGAGTTTCATGGTTATAGGTACCATTGAGGACACAGAGGTCATGTTGTTAGTATTGTTTCAGGGGATTCTTGATCTAATTTCAGACAACCCACAATTTGGCATGCTAACACGCTAAACTAAGGATTGAATATGGTAAACATTATACCTGCTAATCAACAGCACAGTCATTGTCATTGTCATTGTGAGCATATTAGTGTGCTAATGTTAGCAATAAGCTTAAATCACCGCTGTGCCTCAGTACAACTTCACAGCATGACTTGTTAGCGGTGAAGCTAGTTTGACCTTTATTTAGCCTGGAAAATAGTTCCAATCATAAACCTCCATGTATGGCCACTGTACAGCTCCACAAGTATGAACGGGTGTTACATAACTTGCTCAAGGGCCTCATCAGCCAATGACTGGCCATTGTTGGGATTCATTCATCATTCATTTTTCATCCTGCTTATTCCCTCTCAGCTTCACAAGGAGCATATACTGGGAGGAAGTCCCAGAAACATTTTGAGGAAAACAAGTCACCAGTTTGGACTGAGGGAGGGAGCCAGAACACCACGTAGAAAGCCAAAGGGAGTCCATTGCTAACAACACAAAGGCACACAGTTGAACTCATGAGGCAGCAGTAACACTGAGCCAGCAGGCTTTGCCCTTGTAAGCCCATAAATCTGCACTGGTTAATGTAAATGAGGGGGAGGCGTTGCATACTTTGGGGTCGGGGTGTCGACTGATGATGATGTGGACCGGACCTGGCGAGCACTGACTCAGTACCGTGTAGACGTCATTCAGCGCCATGTTGTAAACCACAGTGTCGTTGATCTCCATGATCTCATCCCCGCAGCTGAAGGTAGGGAGGGAAAGTTCAGGAAAAGGTGTTGGAAAAAGAAAAAAAAGAACACTGAGGAGAGAGACATAAGTACACGGTATGCACAGTGTTAGCCCAAGCACCAAGGATCCGTTAGACCAGGAGTTCTCAAACTTTTGGGGGCCAGGGACCCCTTATAGGGGAGGCAATTTTCCAAGGACCCCCTCATAATCGTAACACAGATTAAGTTTAGGTACTACCATTTGCACTCCTATAGCCATTGGAAGTATTTGTATCGTAAAACTTCTTAACATAAATACTTCTGACCTGTTTCATGTTAATACTATATGCTTTTAAACAGAGGGTCATTTTATTACCTCCTTCCAAGGCCAACGGTTATGTTTTCACCGGCGTTGGTTTGTTTGTTTGTTTGTTTGTTTGTCTGAGACCAGGATTACTCCAAAAGTTTGCAATGGATTTGAATGACATTTTTTGGAGGTGTGGGGTGTGGCACAATGAACATTAGATTTTGGTGGCGATCCGGATCATGATCCGGATTCAGGAATTTTTTTTAAGGATTCCGATCAGCCTGAGCATTAAGACCACAGGGTTTAACACATGTGCAGTGTAACTGACGGCGCGTTGATTACGTGTGTGGATGTGTGGCGAGACATCGAGGTGCGGGAGCCGCTGGCCGTCCGCGGTGAGAAAGAAAAAAGCGTTAGATGACGGGATGAAAGACAACGTAGTGTAACGTTATACAGACATAACAAGGCTGCTGAATGAGAGAGGCATCCGCCGATACGTTACACGGAAACACACCGTGTTAATAATAAGCCGACCACCTCGCGGTACCGCCAGCTGTGAGCTGTGATCTGTTTTTAAAGTCACGCACCTTGGTGGAGGTCTGCGCTCTCCGAGTGCCATTCTAGTTTTAAATTGCTTTAAAGCTTTCAGAAAATTAACAGTAGCAAGACTGGCATGGTCCCAATTAATCCAGACATTTAAAATAACCAGACTAAAGCTGACTTTCAGTAAGCACTTCAACTTGAAAATGATAAATGTATTGCTCTATATTCAAATCCCCGGACCCCATTTTGAGAATCACAGTGCTAGACAAATTATATATACAGTACATTATATACAATGTACTCCGAATTATATCAAATCAATAGTGCAACTCAGCCGTCTGTTCTCATACACAGTTCGTAGCTATACCTACGAAAAGTAATACACTATAATTTGTATATAACCCACATAATCAATTGGTATGTAATCCACGTAAACGTGAACCAGGAAGTATAAAAAGCGACAAGGACGCTTGGCGAGCCGGTTGGGCTGGACGGGTGGGTCTAAAAACACCAGACTCTAACCTGTTTGTGTCCCGTGTGGAACCAGAAGTTAACGATGATTTATTTCTCACGCAAGTTCCGTACTTAAGTAACGCCACTCCCGCAGTTATTACAACCCAAACCACGATCTTTTCCTAAACCTAACCATGTAGTTTTGTTGCCTAAACTTAACCAAGGTGTTCAAACATAGTTATTTTCACCCAAACCTAAACCAAACCAAGTAGTTTTGTTGCCTAAACACTGCAGAGGGTTGCGCAGGCGCACTGATTGTTGGTATTGCTGGACATTTGTAGGAAAACGAACGGAAAAACCCAAATAACTTTTCATAAGATAAACAGACCATTCTATGAGGATACGTTGAAGTCAGTGAATTCAAGCAAAATCAAAAAGTTGACAATGCCATTAAAATGGATGTCAGTTTTCAAAATCACTCTTATAGATAAGAAGACAGGCTGTGTGTGGGAAGTACTTTGATTACTGAACTTAACATTGATTGTCACATATGGTCATCATGTTACACAATGTACCTAACAGCATCTGTTTTTTAAGTAGTAACTGACTATTACAGTAGGCATTTTAATACCCTTTCCAACCCCGTATAGACCCCTGTAGTAATGTATCCTTACCGTAGTCTACCATCCATGTGTGCTACCGATCCAGGAGAGAGGGTGTGGATGTAGATCCCAGGGCAGCCGTCACCAGATGGAACACAGCACAGTCCAATACCCAGACCAACACCGGCCTCTGAGAACATGCATAAACGTATATTTATTATGATACTGTTTGTCTTTACAGGTTTAATTTCAAAAGAGATTTAGCATTTACAAACCACAGTAGAGCCACATAAATCAGTCTTTTAGAGCTGCAACAAACACATGCTTTCATTATTGATTGATCAATCAGTCATTTAGTCTATAACGTGTAAAAAATAATGACAAATGGCTATCATAAGTAACTTTACTTTACCTGAAGTGATGTCTTAAAAGGGAACACAATCGATTTTACATATGCATGTCAGTTTACTAGTGGTGGGGAGTGCGAGGCCCCATGACTACCTTTGTGAAGACTGACTTATTATGGCTCCGAAACTCGGATAATTTTTTTAAATCTCTCTTGTGAAAATTGCTTATTTTGTAAAAATAAAAATAAAAACCTGCGATACACCTACTGAATATTCTATTTACAATCAGATGCAACTCAGAAAAGCAAGCATCTTCCCATCAGATAAACTGTTCCAAAAGTGGAAACTTTTGGTATTTAAAGCTGAGGTAGGCGTGATTGGAGCAAATACAATTAAAAAAAGTTATTTCTATAAAACGGTCGCTATATCCTGATAGTAGTACAAGAAACATGTATCCTGAAAAAAGTAATGTGCCTCTGTGTCCTCCGGTGCTCCTAACGGCATCTGCAAGATTTCACAGACCGGAGGAAAACAAGCAGTCAGAGCTGATCTGAGGTCTGCTGTCCAGCTGCTGTTTATGAGAGCCGGCTGTCAATCACTCGCGAACTCCGAATATGAGTCAATATTATGTTACAGGTATATTCAAACAGACAACAAATAATGTTTTTGGACCATTACAGCATGTAAACATGTTCTAGTAGAAACCCAAAATACAAGTAGGAACCTGAACATGAGCATGATATGTCCCCTTTAAATGATAAAAACACCAAAAAGATTTAAACGATTAATCAACAACTGACCTTTGTGCAGGATGATCTCCATCATGATGCGGTCTCTGGGTTTAGCAGGCTGACCCGGGACACTCAGTGTGTTACTGCAGGCGTTGTTCAGGTAGTTGTAGTCTCCCATGTCAGCACTGACCCTGGCCATGCCTGTGGTGGAGCTGAGGGAGCGTGACCTGCACAGCTGGGCTACCTGCGCCTGACCACACAGGGCCCCCACACGCAGGCTGGTCCTCACCACCAGAGTCAGCAGGCCCTTTTTGATTTGCTGCACAAATACATTTCATATTTTAAATCAATGCTGAATGCTTGTGGAAATGTTGGTTGGCTGGTGGTTTTTGTTGTAAATTGGTTTGTTTGTTGAAGATGCGATGCAAAAATGAGCTCTGGGCCCCTGTTAACCCCCATCCCCAGTTGCAATCTGTGAGAATACGTTTTACCAATAAACAGTTATATTAGTATTTAAGCTGAAATACATTTTAAACCAAAGTCATATGTTTTCAGTTATAGTTCAGTTATCTAACACTTTACTAGAAGGTGCTAAATCCAATATCCAGAGCATTGATATAGCAGCAGACAATTATAGCGATATAGAGGAGTAATGTCTACCTGAGCAGAGAATGAAGTCTCTCTCTCTGTGTGTTGTAATCAGAGCTTCTCCTCGCTTTGTTGATATACATCAGACCGGCACATACGGGTACTTCACAAAATGTCAAGGCCGTGCCCCCTTTTGGGGGAAAGAAACACGAAGATCCCATAGACTGCAATGCAATTTGACGTATGTATGGATTGCAATTTTGACAAGTTTGTATGCATTCATCTCTTGTTAAACAAATGTTTGTTTTATACACATGGCTAATAATTATTTCGCGATCTTGCCTGAACCTGAGCTTTAATGATGCCTTAATAAATTCAGGTTGATCGCCACCATGTCCCTTCAGTCTTCCCCCGTCCAACACAGTGGCTGGATATTGCTAATCCAGACATCTATACATATCTGAATGAATCCCGTTAGACTAAGTGTTGTTCTGTAAATAACCAATGTGTTAATAACCAACTGTTTGATCTATAGGCTGAGATTTAGTTGGAGACGACAGTCTGATGCTGCTGTAACGTTAATGTATGACTGTATTACTGTAGCAGCCTCCCACTCAAGCTAACGTTAGCTAGCCATGCTAATCACTGTCACCATCTTCATTTAGCCATTTACCACACTGACAGTGAATATTCACGTATCGTATGTGCCTCAAATCTCAGTGTGAAAGCCTCGTTAACCCGCTACACAACAACTTTTTCTCATTTTCTCTCCTGTCACAGCGAGTTTCTTTCCCCCAAAAGGGAGCGCAACCTCGGCGATGACGCCATGCTGGTCTGGTCTATAGCTTGGAGCCTTGAAGCCCCTCTATTATATATTTTTTAGGACATGGCAGGGGAACAAATCGGAGGTCAGCGTTTTTGTATTTATTTTTGGTGCAACCAACTACACAGAAACTCTTCAGCATAGCGTTATTACTATTAGCGGTTTGTTTGAAGTGGAAGTTTGGAGACATGTTTCAAAGTCTCCTCTTTACTGTTACCTTCTATGAGGGACACGGGATTGGTTCCCCTTAAAAGGGGGTGTTGTCATGCGAGCCTACTCTGGATGACGTATTGCTGGTCTGATGTATAGCCATAGCCAGGCCGGGCATGTGGCTTTTAGTGCATGTGAGCGTGCCTCACTGGCTAGCTCACGGCCGCCGCTGGACTGCTGCTCATACGGCAGTTACAGCTGATAACGCCGTCCCGACCTACGGCATCGTTGCGGAAGCGTAGCACCCACCCTCCGGTTCCCCTTCAGGTAACCACCGTTAGCTCTGTCAGCACTTTTGCCATTGTTCCCACTGTTAGTGCTGTTAGCGCTGTTAGCACCGTTAGCTGTGAGCCGCTGTCCCATGGATGTATAAAGAGAACTGGATACAGCGTTGGAGGCTCCCATTCATTCCCATGAGAGTTGCTCAGTGGTGCATGAAGCTAAAATGGCTCGACTGATATGATAAAGAACCCCGATCTTCCGGCGCACTAGCGTTTCCTTTAACTCTGTCTCATTCAAATGTACGGAGGAAGGGAAATAACTCTCGATTCAGCTATTAGTGCATTTTACAACTTTTAGGACCTAATGATTTAAATAAGGGCTATTAGAGTGTTCGTACTGGGAAGTTGATTTACCTCCGAAAAAATTATCCGCTGATTGACGGACGTGTCTTTCCCAATGTAAGTCTATGGGAAAAAGTATTTTTGGGCCCAATGGCATCACCTGACGGACACGGAAGTTGTAGTACCATCATTTGGCCACCACGAAAATTTGTTTCAAAGCCCGGTGCTCTTCCTATGGCTTGCGCCGGCTCAGCCGTCTCCATGTTGAGAGCCATGCGAAGGCAATAGAAATGCTCCCAATCCCGCATTTAGCACCTTTAAAGGTCCGATGTTGTGCTAATTTTCAGGTTCATATTTGTATTTTGTGTTTCTACTAGAACATGTTTACATGCTGCAATGTTAACAAAAAAACTTTATTTTCCTCATACTGTCTGCTTAAATATACCTGTATTTACCCTCTGTCTGAAATGCTCCGTTTTAGTGCATTTCCATGGAATTGCAACAGAATTGCGTTGCCTGGCAACAGTTTGGGTCCATGTTTACTTCCTGTCAGCTGATGTTATTCACATACACTGCAACAGGAAATATACTGGGACAAATTTAGAATGTTTACGTTTAAAACCATGTAATGGTCTAAATATTGTATATTTGTGACATCACAAATGGACAGAAATCCTAACGGCTTGTTTCAACGGACAATTTCTAAATATCTGTGTGTATTTCTCCGTATATTGAGCGCTTCGATACTTTCATACTAATACCTCAGTGCAAAAATACAATGTTACAAGTAAAAGTCCTGCGTTCAAAATACTACTTAAGTAAAAGTACATAAGTATAATCAGAAAAATGTGCTTAAATGAAGTTAAATTATTCATTAGGCAGGGAGGACCCCATCAGTGTTATTATTTGACATATTACTGATTTATTAATACTCGTGCATTTATGTATAAGAAGCATTTTAATGTTGTAGCTGGTCGAGTTGGATCATAATGTAGCTGCCTTACTTTGAACTTGTGCAGGGCTTCATCATGAGTCAGACCATGTAGTGACTCTCCATTCAGCTCCAGGATCTCATCACCTTATACAGACACAGAAACAGAAGATCTGAGAGTCTACTCTGTATTATTATAATATGGATATGGATAAGACTGATGGAAAAGAGTTCCCATCATTTCTAACACATTTACTTATTAAGACTTCATTACCGCATCATTTTTACTATTTATAAAAAAAAAAAAGTTGACAAAATCAAAATTTCAACTTCTTTCATTTCTCACCTAAAGTAGGATGACAACTATGGGAAAAATACTGTCTCAAATGACTCAAACATTTGTCCTGAAGTGTGTGTATCAGCTTCATACATGGACAGAATGTTGTCCCTCACCCTCCTGCAGCCTCCCATCAGCAGCTGCTGCCCCTCCAGGGAATATGGTCTTGACGTAGATCCCCATTGGTCCGTACATGCTGTCCTTTCCACCCACTATACTAAAGCCCAGACCCTGGAAACAGCAGCAGAATCATTATTAATAGCATTAGCACTTATAAACATCAACAGAACGTTGTGAACACGGGAAACGAACGAACAGCTGATTGTAACATGACTCACGGGGCACAAACAGCGGCCTCCTGGATGAAAGCCCTGTGTTTGTTGGACCCCATCCACCTCCCGTCCCACCTGCTCGGTGTGTCTCTTTCGCTCTTTAAACTACATCACCACACTCCCCCGGCGCACCTTTCTCGGAGCGTTGGCAAGGATGTGTTTACATTATAGTTAATGTAACGCCCGGTGCATTTCATACCGGCGCTAAAGGGTGCGTTGTGCGGTGGTACCGAACGCCAACGGCTGTTACAAAGCCTCAGTATTTACCGCTCTGGGAATGAGAATGGGTTGACTTATTTTAACCCAAACCACTTTTACGAAACCTAACCAAGACATTTTTGTTGCCTGAACATAAACGACACCGGGGGGTACCCACTGTGTTAAAAAGTTATGCCAAGGGGTCCTGACAAAGCGTCCGTATGGGACGAGTATGGAATGAGAACTGGTTGGAACTTGCGATGAAGTTGAAAGCTCTTGAACAAGCTGGCAAGGGGACCTTGCTAGATTATTTTTCAAATTAGAATGTTATGCGTTATGAGCACCTACTTTATGAACTATAAAACACGAAAATAGACTAGAGACACTATTTACACCCCATTTAAAATAATTACAAATGAAAGTGACCCAGTTGATGAACCAAGTGAAATGAATAAGTTTCAATCAATAAATGAATGTAAAATTGTACTGAATGGGATCGTGTGGTGGGTGAAGGGTCTGCAGATATTACACTTGAAGAGCAGCAGGGATAGAAGACATGGTATCATTTGCTCACAATGTGATACTAGAGAAAATTCAAAGACTTAAAGAAATAGTTTGGTGGCGGTGTATGGCTCCTACCTTGCCGTGGCCCTTCATCAGCACAACATTACAGATTATGAAGGCTTGCACGTTGCTGCAGGAGTGTACCAGCTGGGCGGAGCTGAGAGAACGGGAGGGACGGTGAACAGGCTGGAGAGGAGAAGCACGTAACACGCACACACACACACACACACACACACACACACACACACACACACACACACACACACAGGGCAAAGAATTATGTCATGATTTCATTGTTTCCTTTGCTACCAGTAAGTAGACCTTTGTTTTACCACATAAACCAGGGGTCAGCAACCTTTACTATCAAAAGAGCCATTTTCTGCAAAAAAAAAATGTCTGGAGCCGTAAAACATTTGATCATTGTGATGAAGGTAACATAGTTTATAGTCTAAGTATATAGTATATAAGTCTAATGCATTGAGGGCCGAAGTGCAAATGTACTACAGAGTATTAGGACCACATTATTATTATTCACATATTACGAAAATAAGTCTTAATATTACGAGAATAAAGTCATAACTTTACGAGAAAAAAATTGTAATATTACGAGAATAAAGTCACAACTTTATTAGAAAAAAAGTCATAATATTACGAGAATAAAGTCATAACTTAACGAGAAAAAATTCGTAATATTACAAGAATAAAGTCATAACTTTATGAGAAAAAAAGTTGTAACATTACGAGAATAGCCGTAATATTACGAGAATAAAGTCGCAACATTACGAGAAAAAATTCGTAACATTACGAGAATAAAGTCATAACTTCACGAGAAAAAAAGTCGTATTACGAGAATAAAGTCATAACTTTACGAGAAAAAAAGTCGGAATATTACGAGCACAAAGTCATAACTTTACAAGAAAAAAAGTTGTAATATTACGACAATAAAGTCATAACTTTACGAGCAAAAAAGAAAATAGCACATCAAATTAATACTTTATAATATTATGACTTTGTTGTTATAATACTACAACTTTTTTCTCTTAAACTTATCACTTTATTCTCATAATATTGCGACTTTCTTTTCTCGTTAACTTCTGACTTTATTCTCGTAATATTATGACTTTATTCTCGAAATCTCTAAAGATTTATTTTTTTTCCTCAATGTGATCCTAATACTCCGTCCTACAATAGACCTACAACAATGATAAATAAAAATGAAAATGTAATCAAAAAACAGTTATTCATTTCCATTTTTCAAAATCCACAGGGAGCCACTGGAGAGGAGCTAAAGAGACGCATGTGGCTCCGGAGACGCAGGTTGCAGACCCCTGACCTAAACTAACACTGTAAGAATCACAGATCGTCCACATTGATTTAGAGAACCTCCGGGTTGCTATCTGTTCTGTTGACTGTTCTCTTTAATCTGAAAACTGGTTAACTATATCAGACTGACTCCTGTGAGTTTCCGGCTCCAGTTATGGCTTGATTAATCTAAAGCAAAAATATGCTGCTGGGTCCGTTTTAACTCCCAAACTTCTCTTACTCCCTAAGCACAGTGGACAGTTTGTCTGTGCTGGAATACTAACTGGGTGGTCATTTGATTAAATACCAATTTATTTAAGAACATGCAACAAGTAAGCAAAAAACAAACAAACAGTGAAATCACAGAAAGTCTTAAAACTTTGATGAGAGTCAGGATTCAGACTCATATCAAGGACCTGATCATGTCATTTATTGTGCTCAAGTCATGTGCATTTCAAAATAGCACAAACCAATGGACACACATTAAACCTGGGGCTTTTAGGTCTTTAGAGGCCCAGAGCAGTTGCTCACTTTTTGCCAAATTGGTAGTCCTGTGAAGTATCAACTTTACTGAAGTGTGTCAAGATCAAGTCTGTTGCACTTTTCAGACCACATCAAACATCACAGTTGGGTAACCAGATGTGTCAGAAAATTCTGCTGGAGACAAGGTGTTAAGGCCCTGAGACGCACCAAGCCGACGGACAGTTTGGGGCCGTCTGTGAGCGTCTGTTGGCCTAGTTTTTTGCGGTGTGTCCCGTCTAGTCTGCCCGTGTCGGATGTTTTTCGGAGCTCGTCGGTGAGAGAAATCACTCTAATTGGCCGATCAGCTTAAACGAATAAGTGCACGAGAAGAGAAACGGAAGTGAGGTAAGCAAGCCGACGAGTAAAGTAGGAGAAACACAGAAGGCTCTTCTCATTTTTCATCTTCATCTCATCTGATCATTCCAATACCTGGATGTTTTCACAACAACATGAACATCTAGAATGAAGCTAAGCGGTGAGTGAGAGTGGTGTGAAAATGGTCGGCAAACGTCGCTTCGTTTCATGTACGTATCATAAAAACGGCTTGTATATCCGCCGTCCTCGGTCTTCTGGTTTCTCTTTTTGGATGACTAATACAGACTACCGTTGCCTGCTGGTGTGGAGAGTTATTTCTTCTCACGCAGGCGCAGAACGTACGTGCTAACTGGCCGTTGCCTGTAGTCTTTGAGATGTGTTCAAGTGCAATTTGTCGGCCAGGACAAAGGTTGATGTGAGGCGACGCAACAGTCGGCCTTCGTCGCTGCTAGTTCTCTGATGTCGGGTTGGTGTGTCTGGGCCTTTAGGCTGCGTTCACACCAAATCAGGCGTTGCGGCAAAAACACCAGTCCTCCAGCATCAACTTTTGGAGAAACGCAACCTGACATCACGCTGCGGTGACCAATCACGTAACCAGAAATCCAGAGCTGTACAACCATCAGCCATGAGGGAACAAAGACGTTAATCGTCATGCAGTAGCCTGGTGTTAATGGGCCATTAAGTGGCACTCCCACACCGCTGCACAACCCTATGCTAATCGCCACTAAATCATCTCTTGCTTGTCAAGTGTAGCTATTTCACCACACTATAATGGACGTACATATATAACTGGATTTTGTGTCAGTGTATGCATTGATTTACAGTATCTGCCTTCACTTTAGCCTTACTGTGTTTGTCTTCTTTACAGGAGGAGCACCAATGAAATAATATTTTTTTTGGGACTTTGTGTGATTCTCACAATTACATTAATGAACATGTGTGGTCATCAGGTGTGATTTTTTAATGCATTCTGTTTATAATATCAGAAAAAATCAAATACTTGTGTAGTGGTGTGAGGAAACTCCAGCTGCTGGGACAGAGACTTCCTGTTTCCATATAAACCACCATTCCCATGAGGATGACTAGTAAACAGCTCTGGGGTCTTCATGATGATGCTGTCCAGATCCCCGATCCAGTAAGGATGAACACCTGGTTATACACACAGTGTCAGAATGAACATCAGGTTTAAATTCATTTCCCTCTGAATTATTAGGTAGAAGAAGAGTCAGAACCAGCATTTAGACCATCAGGGGATAGCAAAACCCATGAAACCAAGTTTAATGAACCTCTCCGTCTCTATTTGATCATACAGAGTGACCAGCAAAATAGCTATATACTGTATGTACTACAATATAATAGAGCAGCCGTAAAATATGTACTACTTTAATGTTCAGTTTATGTTGAGACTACTACATGTGTTGTGTGTTGACTCAGTTCTTTGGAGTTTTAGTTACCAGTCAAAAAACTATACAGCTGTGTAGTTGAGTTCAAAATGAAGGTTGAGAAGATGGGCGTGGTCCACGCCATTGTGCCATTGCCTCCCCACTTTACGTCCCTGGCCGGATTTGGCTTTGCGGCTAATGTGATCCCATCACAAGATGGTCTAGTTAAATTTCTAATATATTAATATATTTCATGTCTGATACAGCAGTTTGAATACTAAGGAGTCAATTACATTGAGACGCGTCACTACGGGCGCGGCCGCTTCAAAAACGCCGATACACTGATGTGGATAGCTACATCATCAAAACCAGAAGGAAGTTGTAAAGTAGTCCAGATTTGATTGGCTGACTGGGTCAAGTGTGACATTGACGAGCGGTGCGACTGGCGCTGAAAGGTTGAGAATATTTTAACTTTTATGCGCGTCTAAAAAGAACTAGAAATACGCAATGCGTGGCGCAAGAGAGGAGCGCGCGACAGGCGTCATGGGTGACGTGTTTTTAGTGACGAGTCTCAGTGTGATCGGGGCCTAATCCGTGCAAAATACTGCAGCACATCATCAACAGATCCTCCAAAGTCATAGGCTCCCCCATCAATTGAATCAATGTACAACTAGAGATGTGATGGGATCACACCAGCCGCGATGCCAAATCAGGCCAGGGGGGTAAAGTGGGAGGGACAATGTCACCTTCCCCACTCCCTATCCCCCTACTTCCGGCGCCCTTACTTGGACTGCACCCATCTTCGAATTACACACCTGTAAAGTTTTGTGACTGCATCTTGCACGGTTGTGACGCTATCGATGTTAATAATTATGTTAATAATTAACCGTTTAACCGTTAACCGACATTAAGCATTTTAAACCACAACACAGTCGGTCGGAAACTCGCTGAAGTTACGCCCCGCTGACAGAGCGCATGTGTGTGGCTACAGCGGGCACGGAGCCACCAGCAACGCTAGCAGCTGCTAATGTAGCACAAACACACACACTGTTTGTAGGACAATCACTATCTTTAATCCGGACAGACAGAGTGTCGTTACGCCGGGCAGACACACAGCTGACAACCTGCTAAACTAAACTAAATGTGCGGTGGAGACTTTTACTGGGAAAGTGGCTGCCTGCTAAATTAACGCTCCCGGACGGTGAACTGGAGACAGTGAACGCAGCATACGCTCCCGTACGGGTGAACTAGGGACTAAGTTGTCTGTTGTCCTCATACACTACAGCTGGTACACCATGTGAGGCACAAATAATAATCGGTTAACGAGGGTCGGTTATCGGATAAGAACATTTTTTCAAATTAGCATCCCTAATCGTAACTTAAAATAAATCAAAGTCGACTTTTGGTTTCACACGGGACATGAACAGCGGTCTCCTGGGTGAAAGTCCTATTCGTTTGACCCATCCATCCACCTCCATGACCTCCTCCCTATGCTGACTTAATTGCTCTTTATACTACTTCACCTGATGGCTGGAGCAGTTGCTCTGAGCGTCTAATATTGGATTTACATTGGAGTTAATTGTCTCATACGGATGCTAAAGGGTGTGTTGGTATCTGACACTGAGGGGCGTGATAAAACGTTGGTATTTGACGCCCTGGGAATGGGACCAGGCTGGTTATGTCTGCCTATACAGTATGTTGTGCTGCTGACATTGTGTACTGAATACCTTTGTCCCTGCTGTTAAAACAGATTCTACCGACTGCTGTTGTGTGGCCTTTAAAAATTAACCAATGCAATGGATGTAATGAACATAAGCAATGGAGTTGGATTACAATGTACAGGGGTTTCTATTTCCCTAATCACTGTGAGTATACTGTGAGTATACTGTATGTCTCAGTCAAACTAGCTGTTATACTTTGTATAATTATAAATATACACTACCATTTACAATCTGTCCACTTCAATCTCACAACGTTGGACCTGTAGCACATGCATTTCTCACAATTAAGACCCCATTTCCCATAAGCGGTGTGGCTTCCCGGTGCTAAAAGGATGCTACTCCCTGGCCTCACACCCTCCCTGAAGACAATAAACATATTAGAACCAATTTTCCCATCAGCGTCTCTCTCTCCTTTCATTGTCTGTCGTTACCATACACTCTAAAAGCTTTAGCCCGTCCGTCTGAACAGAGCAGCAGCCTCCTGTTTGTACAGCTTTCTACACACAGATCTGACCCACTTCCATGCAAAAGTGAAACACAGTGGAGGTTAATGGTTCTCACTCCTCTTGGTGGAGGACAGATGATTGGTAATTTTACTATTGAGTGAAAACTGTATGATACACACTGGTTGAATTGGAGCGTGTCCTATTGCTGGCCATCTGTCCTGGTGGGCTCTGCTCAGTCTTCTCCGTGTCCCAACACTTCTCCTCATTCACCTCTGGGATGGGTAACTACACACACACACACACAAAATTGAACAATGACATCATTATAAATATAATATTGGGTCAGACTACACTTTTGGTGAAAGATTAGTTTACCTTGAGGTGGTTGTTGTTGGCCAGAAGTTCTTCGTCTGCATATCCAGGCAATGACAGAGGATCAGACGGGGATATGAGAGCTGGATGCTGTGGGTTTGCAGACAGACTACCTAAATGGAGAGTGTCTTCACATGTGGACATGTCCTAAAGCACACAGAACACCAGTGAAGAGAAAGATTTCAACTGTGGCCCAATGAGGCACGCCAACGGTGGAATGCACCTTTAAAGTTCATTTCAGCCATGTAGAGTATAACAGAGTATAATATAAAGTAGTATAGTATAGTACAATAGAGTATAGTATGATATAGAGTAGTGTAGTATAGCAAAGTACAATAGCGTAAAGTATAATATAGAATGGTGTAGTGTATAGTACAGTAGTAGCAGTTTGTAGTTTGAGTATTGTATAATATATAGTAGTACAGTATAGGTAAGTCAAGTATATGGTAGTAGAGTGTAACAGAGTATAATATAAAGAAGTATAGTATAGTATATTATAGTATAGTACAATAGAGTATAGTATGATTTAGAGTAGTATAGTATAGTATAGTACATTTTAGTATAGGGTAGTAGAGTATAACATAATATAATATAAAGTAGTATAGTATAGTATATTATAGTATAGTACAATGGTATATAGTATAATATAGAGTAGTGTAATATAGCATGTACAAGACAGTATAGTATAGTATAGAATAGGGTAGTGTAGTACAGTACAATAAGCATTGTATAATATATAGCAGTATAGTATAGTAAAGTCTAGTATTAGGTAGTAGAGTATAACAGAGTATAATATAGAGTAGTGTAGTGTAGTATAGTACAATAGAGCATTGTATAATATGCAGTAGTATAGAATAGCATAGTACAATAGAATATAGTATAATATAGAATAGCATAGTACAATAGCATATAGTATAATATAGAGTAGTGTAGTACAATAGAGTACTATGACCTACAGTAGTATAGTATAGTTTCCAGTGGAGACCAGTGTCCCCTGTGAAACCAAAAGTTTTAAGTTACGTGGCGTACTTACTGTAGCCTAACTACATATCAACTTAGCCTACTTATTAGAACCCAAACCACAATCTGTGGCTAACCCTAACCAAGTTGTTTCCTGTGAACACAAACGTTTATTTTGAAAAGACTGTGTATGCATGTAAAGAGCGGAAATTGACACGTGCAAAATTGACACTAGAAGGGTACCTAGAGGGTCACAGTGTGAAGTGTAGGGCCACTGAGTGAGAACATGCATAGTATAGTACTGTATATAGAAGAGCAGAGTAGTCTACAAGTAGTTAAGTCAAGGCAGTAAAGTATAGAATATTATAGAATAGTATATACCCTATGTACCACATATGTATCACAAATGAAAAGTTCAATTCATAAGCAGTAAACAGTTCGACGCAATGAAGGGCTTTGCTGCTCGGCTCCATACTAACTGGGCCTGGTATAACCAGCAGCTTACTGTATGGTGGGTTAATGTTAGCCAACTTTACATAGATCTTGCTGTAACTGACATCATTAAGTAAATCCCCTGACTTTAAAGCTCCATGTACCCATGGCAACACGGTCTATATATCCTCTGAATTATTATGAACTAGCCTTTGGAACTACGTGAAAGGGGGCATGTCATCACTGAAGGGAGCCATTATGAAAAAATCAACAAAAAAGAAATCAAACAGACGGTTATTGAAAACAGAATCAGCTGAGCCCAGTCGTCACATATTAGACATTCTTTCCTACTGCTCCATTTCTCTTCATTCTGCCGTTCAGGTTTCCACAGCCTCTTAAAAGTGACTCAAATAGATGTGGCAGCATAACAATGTGTGAGCAGAAAGCTCCCACAGCGACAAAAATACTAAAACCTGTAAAAAAAAAAACCCTCATACACTGCCTCTGTGGCTGCTCATAGCAATGAAAACACAGCATGCTGGGCTCAGTTCACACCATGACACATCCATACATGAGCATGGACTGCTCATTATGTTGATGCAGTTCCTCGCTTAAAGGTAATACTCACTATAAATGATGTCGGTATTAACAAGCACATCCACTTTAACGTGTCGCTTTAAGGGCCATCTGGTTGTACTATTTTATTTATATTGCGGTAACTGTACAGTAATTGTGGCAGTGTGTTTTTGTTGTGTGTGCTATGTGATTCCAAATCAACTGCGGTTGATATGGCAATAGATTATTGAATCAAATAATCATTGAATAAAATTAAAGCTGTTACTTAAAGTGGCAGTAGGCAGGATATTTTTTGGCATCATTGGGCAAAAGGTTCCATAATAACCTTTCAGCATATTGTAATTCAAGTGTTCTGAGAGATAACTAGACTTCTGCTCCTCCTCATGGCTCTGTTTTCAGGCTTTAGAACATCTAGCCTGTGACGAGAGACTTTGACCAATCACAGGTCATTTCATTGAGAGAGCGTTCCTATTGGCTGTGCTCCAGTCATGTGACCGGAATAGGCATTAACGTAACATAATATTGATTCATATTTGATCAGCGCTGCCTAGTTTGACCGTTTGGTCGGAGTTCAGAGTGATTGACAGCCGGCTCTCATAGACGGCAGCTGGACAGCAGACCTCAGATCAGCTCTTACTGCTTGTTTTCCTCCAGTCTGTGAAATCATGCAGATGCCGTTAGGAGCACCGGAGGACACAGAGGAACATGATTTTTTTCAGGTTACCTGTTTCATGTACTACTGTCACTAATAGTGACCGTTTTAAAAAAATAACTTTTTTTATATATCATATATCATATTTGCTCCAATCTGAAGCTCTATTTCAGCTTTAACGAAATTTGTTTTCTTACAACATTTTACATTTTTATGATCTTACAGAGCACCTGATGTGAAATTACACAACATTTCCCTGACTTTCCATGACTAGCTGGAGACAATCCTAAACTGATGTCAGAATGTATCAAATTCCTTGGCTGAGTCTGTCTGGAATATACATTGTCTAGACTCTATGTTATTCCAGAAATTCCACAAGCACTGTGAAGCCTACAAATTATATAAATATGACTGAATTTTCTTCCTCTCACATTACTCTTTTTGTTGACCAAATTCTTTAAATTCCTTTCTGTGTGTTACCATTTCTGACTGAACTCTATAGAGCATTGTGTCTGAGTGTGTGTGGGAAGACTTGAAGACTGCAGCGTGACAAACACGCCATGCCCACACAAATAGTTTGTTGTTAGTCACGACCCATCGACAATCCCAGGGTTCTGTGTCCAGCCCACAGACTGTATATAAGAAGTGGACGTAGAAACCGTGAAAAAAATGTCAAAAGTCAAAAAATTACGTCCTATTGTCTTTTCCTAACCACTTTTCCTCGACCTCGATGGAAAACGTCATGAGGTCAAGGAAACATCAGAAGGAGAATTCAGGCGGACTTAGGAAAAGACAACCGTGGTGTTAAGAGAATCAGACGGCACTTACACTAGCGCTCCGTACTTATGATGCAACGGCGGCGGATGTTAGTGACGCGGGTCTGCCGTGGTGAAACTACAATGTTCTGAAGACGGACTACAAGAGGCGCTGCTCCCCCCGTGCGTTGTTAAATGTCTTTCAGTGTCAGACAGCTTCACCCGCGGTGTGTGAAAGAGAGATACCACAGGTCCTCCTGCTGCTGGAACACTTTACATCAACATATAATAAAGGATCATCTGACCTTACACGTGGACAACCGGTGAAAAATATTACTTCATTACCAATAAACAAAGGAATATATGATAAATATTGAGTTAATTGTTGGAGTTATGGAGAAGGTGTAGGACCATATACTTCTTCCAACTTCTTTTGGGACATTTATTTATGTTGATTATTTGTTAATTGATTATTTACTGTTCATTTTATTAGTTATTCTTGTTTTGTTTTTTACTGAGGTATTTGTTACATGTTTGAAATAAATAATGAATTAAAAATAAAGTGAAACTAAATGGTTGTCACTGTCCACTGATATTAAACATGAATCCCAATTAGTGTATGAGCGTATGAAAATAATATGCAAGATAAGCATATAGTTTGTTATTATGAACTGCCGAATGGGGCGTTGCTTTAAATGCTGCGGCCGCAAGGAATTGTGGGATGTTATTCTCTCTTTTCCTTTGGTAAAGGATGGTCCAGTGTATCCTATGCTAAAGGAGATAATAAAGGAAGCATTGAAGCTCCTTTCCTTAGCATTCAGAGGATTCGACCAGCTATTATCACGGCTGCTACTCAGATCACTTCCGGGTCATTTCACTCTGTCAGGAACCTTCCTAACCAAAAAAGGACTATTCGACCGCAGCCCAGAAGTGACACGAAAGGGGTGGAGCTAAGTACAACCGAACGCTGAATACATCAGACCGGCACATACAAGTATACTTTGCAAAAAGTCAAGGCCGTGCCACCTTTTGGGGTAAAGAAAACCGAAGATCCCATAGACTTCAATGCAATTTGACAATGTTTGGATTGTAATTTTGACAAGTTCGTATGCATTCATCTCTTGTTATACAAACATTAAGATAATTTTTTTGGCCATTTTGCCTTTATTAGATAGTGAGAGTTGTGAAAGGAGGAGAGAGAGAGGATATGACATGCAGCAAAGGGCCGCAGGTCAGATTCGAATCCTGGGCCGCTGCGGTAAGGACTGAGCCTTGGTACATGGGGCGCCCGCTTTACCAGATGAGCTACCGGGGCGCCCCTACAAATGTTTGTTTTATGCACATGTCTCATAATTATTTTGCGATCTTGCCTGAACCTGAGCGCTCTCGATACCTTAATAAATTCAGGTTGATCGCCATCATGTCCCTTCAGTCTTCCCCCGTCCAACACAGTGGCTGGATATTGCTTATCCAGACATCTCTACATATTTGACTGAATCACGTTAGGCTAAGTGTTGTCTGTAAATAACCAACCTGTTAATAGCCAACTGTTTGATCTGTAGGCTGAGATTTAGTTGGAGACGACAGTCTGATGCTGCTGTAACGTTAATGTACGACTGTTAGCTGGCTAGCTAATGTTAGCTAGCCATGCTAGTCACTTTCACCAGCATCATTTAGCCATTTAGCACACTGACAGTGAATATTCACGTATCGTATGAGCCTCAAATGTCAGTGTGAAAGCCTCGGTTAACCCGCTACACAACAACAGCTTTTCATAATTTTTACTCCTGTGACGGAGAGTTTCTTTCCCCCAAAAGGGAGCGCAGCCTCGGCGATGACGCCATGCTGGTCTGGTCTATAGCTTGGAGCCATAAAGACCCTCTATTAGATCTTTTTTAGTACATGACAGGGGAACAAATCGGAGATCAGAGTTTCGGGATTTATTGTTGGTGCAACCAACTACACAGCAACTCTTCTGCATAGCGTTATTACTATTAGCGGTTTGGTTAAAGTAGAAGTTTAGAGTAGGGTGACCATATTTTCAAAACCCCAAACCGGGATAATTAAGTGTACCGCACGTTCATGCATGCGCGTCCACGCTTGCACGGGCACGTCTTAATTTGCAGGCACCATAGGCGTTTTCATCAGGATGGCTAACTTGGCACACCTGTGGCGCATTGGAGTGGGATCAGAAAGAAGGCATTATTATAGGGGGGTGCATTAGAGGCTGTGAGAATCATGACTCATCACATTCACTACTTTCTCCCCCTTTAATCACAGAGCTATCCCCGTCATGACGCAGTGACGGTTTGGGAGTCCTGTAGAGAGTTTCCATCAGAGGAAACGTATTTTTGTCTGGGCCTACGTACATTATTTTTTCAACTTGTTTTGTCTCAGGCTATTATAATTAAAATGTGGAGCTCAGATGAAATTATGGCCAGGATGGAGACACCGTCCGGGTGAAAGACGGAACGGCCGGTCCTGAGGGAGTTATAAGCGGAGCGAAATGCCTGTTGATGAGCAGAAGGAACTGTGTAGAATAATTAATCAAAACGACACGTTTGATGTGCACATAAGCACGGAGGGTTCTGTGGTTCAAAACTACACTAAATGTAACCAGCGGAATCTGTTTCATCCGTGCGTAATTGTGGCTTGACAAGTGGGAAGCGATGTGTATGTGTGTATATATGTATGTACATATTAAACGTTAAATGTAAGATATCATTTTTTTGTAATATGGCACTGGTGTTATGTTTTGTTATGTTTGTTATGCTATGTTTGGAAAAAAGGAATACAAATAATTTTCTAAAATAGAATACTGTGATTATGTGTATACATTTGAGATTTTTAAATTCTCTTTACCGTACTAAAAATGTAGCAGACAAGCTTTTAACCTGCGCATAACTCTGGTTACAGCCTTTACACCTTTAGAATTTGGAAAATTGCTCATAATACACAATATTGCTAAGAGTAGAGCAAATGAAAGGTATTGAACATCATGCCCCCCCAAATTTCAGCAAAATTAAGTGGAGGATATGAGCTTGTAGAGGTTGTACTATGATATAGTGAACATACAACATATTTGCATCAAGCGGTCAATGCCACATGTGCACAAATCACTGTATCTACTGATGAACTGTCATTGTAGTATTTTACTTTATTGGACTGAAGACAGTCAGATAGTGTTTTCTTAAAGAATCAGGAAAAGAGGAGCAGATGTCTCACTGGAGTCCATTGCATGTGTCAGCTGCTATTACCTCACTGTAGGCTTTAATGTGACTGCTCCTCATCTCCTCCCCTGCCATCCAAACACTGCCGTTTAGAAACTGTCCGTTAAAGGGTGCCAGCTTGTCTGGGCTCGGGAAGCTGCAGCCTCTGAAGAGAAAACATACAGAGACAGCTGAAAACCAAGCAAAACCTCACTGCATGACTCATTCAAATAAACATTACGTTATTAGAGTTAGACTGATATGGGATTTAGAAGTCCCTCTTCATGCCAAAACTATCTAAAAGTCATATTATATTTTGTGTTTCACATTTAAAACCCATGTACTGAATGTCTTTTCACTGAGTTATTGGATTAAAGGTATCCTGCTACGGCGCAACATTTTTACAAGTAGGCGCGCGCGCAGGCAAAGCAACACACATTCCTAACACCAACTCCTTGTTATTCCACGGATCAACAGTTGGTGGCGGTTGATGTGCAATGTGCCAACAAAGGCAGTTTAAAGGGACTGTTTGTAACTTCTCTTGTATTAATCATTGCGGGTCGGTGTCCCATGCGCGCTCGTGTGTGGTTACGCTGTTCAGACTCAGACTCCAACACAAACTACACAGAAGCACCAAAACCTCTTGGTTGTATCTAGTGAAGCCCGTCTGTTAAACAGTGTTGGCCGCGGTCGGAGGACGCGGGGGAGACCGTAGCTTTGGTCTCCAGGACCGGAGTCTCTGCTGTACTCTGCTCCTCTGCCTGCTTGCCTTCACTCACACACCGCGCTCGTTCTCTCTCGCTCAGCTCGCTCCACCTCTCACGTGCATGCGCGCACACTCCACACTGCAGAAGAGTTAGTTTAGCTCTGAGAATATCTAGTGAATGTACAGTGGACGTTTGTGCAGAAATAACTGCTGCAGCTCCTCCAGACCAACAGAGGTTTCCTGTGTCTTGTGAAGTGACGGGGCTCTGCAGAGAGAAACGTTGTCGTCTCCGACCAAAACTCCGGTGTCTCCGCTGAGGCAGGAAAAGCCAACACTAGGATCAGCATTGATTCATGGAGAGACTGGATTATTATTATTTTATTTATAGTTTTAGAGGCACGTTATTGTTTATGTTTCTTGCACTTTTTAAGGTTTGCATTTAAATTTCGTTGTACTTGTACAATGACAATAAAGATATATTCTATAGACCTTTGTCTGGTCAGCTAACATTACTGCCAAGCAGCTGAAATATAGAGTGATATCTCCTATCTGTGTAGCTCCTCTTAAAACGCTGATTGGTCTGGTCACTGACAAACGCATTACTTGAAGCCTGACCAGATGGATTGTTGTGTGATATGTGATTCTGCGATTCGCACATGATCTCGGGACATTGCGAGAATCCAGCTGCCGTGCAACGTCATTTTCCACCTGGTATTAACCTGCATCTTTATGCTATCTGGATAATGACATCCGATCACAGGCTTTTGCTTTATACCCGATATTAATGTTCTTGTTATCTTGATTCTGCCTGCATTGTGATCAGATTTCAATATGCAAATTTTGTAGAGCTGGCGGTGTGTCTGAGGCTAAAGGAAGCCATGCAGGATACTCTCGGATAGTCGAAAGCATCAGTAGGCTACCGTTGTTCGGTAGCCTTGCTAACTAGGCTAATATTACTTATACTGTAAGGCCGTGTTCAGACAGACAGCACTATGGCCCTGTTCAGACCTGGTATTAACATGCATTTTTTTCTTTTGCTGCTACACTTTTATCATTTAGCCTGATGAGATGTGTGTATTTTTGCATATCTAAGCGCAGCTTTCACCATTTCCTTCTAGCACATTCCTGAGAAATAAAGTGCTTCAAGTTCTAGTACTGTGTTTTATTACCTGTGTAGGTCCCCTCCATTCCTCCCTGGCTCCACATTAGTGTCTTTGTCCTCCGTCTGGACGCTGTTATCAGCCATTTGTGGTCCACACACCTCCTCAGCGGGCCCTGTGGCTACACACATCCTCCAGATACTACTCTCCTACAGAGACACACACACACACAGTACAGTGAAGAAGTATAAGGGAAGCTCTATACTGGGAGGTAGAAAGCAAGCTTTATGAGCATATCAACCATCTGGCTGAGTGGGGTGACAGCCAAAAAAAAAGAAAACAGCAGTATGGTTTTATAGGTGCATGAACTGGGCCATAGTGTTTGGAGTTTAAGCTTACAGGAGGCCAAGCCATGTATGTTTCAATGGCTGTTAAAGGTGACAGTATGTGACCAGATTATTAAATGACATGATACAGACAAAATGGTTGTGTTCTTTAAATGGGTATTTATTATGTGTCAATTACATTAAATATAGAGCAATCACAAAGTTGAACATCATGTGAAACAAGCATGAATTACTTGAATGAATTCTTGAAATGACTCTCTTTATGACAACACAGCTCTATTCACAAAGACTCCATTCATAAACTTCTGTTTGACTGTAAAGAATTTAATCTCAACATAAAAGCCAAATGGACACGGCTCTGAAATCGTTTGGTGATTAAGAGTGATTAATGTTCAACCTGGCATGAATCAGCCCCAGAGGGGAAACACTGCTCCATTAAATCACTGTTGAGCTCAGCTCGGGGTCAGGGTTGTTTAGCAGCCTGGGCTTCAGTCCATGAAGTGGTACAATGACAGCCGGCTGTAAAGTCTTCACTATAATTGGCGTGCAATCTGTTGTTGATGGATAATATATCTGTAGGACTAGAGAAAGAGTAACGTTTCTCAGTAACTCCTGACTTAGCACATTTATTTATTGATACATTATTATTATTGGATACCTTTAAGCCAATAACACATACAAGTTTCAGTATATCAATCTTTGGTCCAGACACATAATTAAATTAAATTAAATAACAAAATGTGTGAAAACTAAATCTCAGTATTGATATACAGTATATATTGCAGAAACAGCGCACCACAACAAACCCCGTCTTTGTCTGAATGTTTGACATTCAGGTCAGCCACAGCTCTCAGTCTACCAACACACCAACACAGGGCATGTGATTATCATCACATTTAGACAAGAAACCCTTCCCACAGTGCACATAGCACAGCGTTAGCACGTTGATACCATGTCAAGGCTTAGGCTATACAAACACTTATTTGTACATACTATTCTGCCAAGAATAAAAATTGGTAAATGAATTGCTAACGGTATATTAAATAGTGGATGTTTTAGTTCAGTCATTTGACAGGAATGAAACACCCTTTACTGGCTGGAGCCACGTGTGCTGAAACATGTGCTGAACATCTTATTACTGTAAAATGAATATGACAATTCATCCTCATATCAGCCTCAGAGTCAGTAAACTGACTATGGCCAATGGCTTGGACACACGCTGAAAGGGAATGCCTCGTGACTACGATGTACTAAATCTGTTCCTGACTTGTTAGTTCAAAGAAGTATGAATTAAATCAAAGTCAGCATGGCTGTTCAAGACAAGACAATATAACTTTTGCTGAACAGTGGCCTCTCTGGCCATAAGTGGTAAATAAAGAAAAATGTAATTTCTCAAGTCGATTACTTCAATGACAACATGACTAATGGCATGTTAACACGAATGGGATGGATGGTTACATGACTGCAAAGTTGGTCGAGTGAGGGTTAAAAAATACTGTGCAATGACAAAGTAACACCATATCCATTAAGTTCATGATTAATCTCCTTGAACGATGGTCTTTGGCTTGATGTGAGGTGTTCATGTTTGATTGGTTTTCAGGCTCCACCATATTCTGAAGCTCCAAGTCAGATATATTGGAGCTTTCAGAAAGATCTTCCCTTCACTTTTCATAGGACCCCCTCATAATCGTAACACCGACTAAGCAGATGCTTACTCCCATTTGTACTCTTAGATGCCATAGGAGCTATTTGTATTCACTATGAAACTAAATACCAGTTTCATAGTGATAAACAGAAACACATTTCAATTTGAATCATATTAATACCACTCATTTACTTTTAAACAGAGGGTCATTTTATTCAAATTGCATTTTGACTCAAAACGCATTTGTACTGTTCAAGTAATTGATCTTAAATCTTTCGGAAAATCAACAGTAGCAAGAGTGACAGAGTCCTAATAAATCGTGACGATTAAAGGGACTGTTTGTAACTTCTTACACTTATAAATCACCCGGGTCGCTGTCCCATGTGCGAGTATGGCTACGCTGTTCAGACGAGACTCCAACACAAACTACACGGAAGCACCAAAACCGCAAAGTTCTATCTAGTGAAGCCCGTCTGTTAAACAGTGTTGGCCGCGGTCGGAGGACGCGGGGGAGACCGTAGCTTTGGTCTCCAGGACCGGAGTCTCTGCTGTACTCTGCTCCTCTGCTTGCTCCACCTCACGTACATGCGCGCACACTACACACTGCAGAAGACTTCGTAGCTCTGAGAATATCTAGTGAATGTACAGTGGACGTTTGTGCAGAAATAACTGCTGCAGCTCCTCCAGACCAACAGAGGTTTCCCGTGTCTTGTGAAGTGACGGGGCTCCGCAGAGAGAAACGTTATCGTCTCCGACCAAACCTCCGGTGTCTCCCCTGTTCCCTCCGGCCGCGGTCGGGAGGCTGAGGCAGGAAAAGCCAACACTAGGATCAGCATTGATTCATGGAGAGACCTTCGTCTGGTCAGCTAACATTACTGCCAAACAGCTGAAATATAGAGTGATATTGTGGTTTTAGCTGACGTGTGTCGCCTCACTGTTTTGAGCAATGCTCGTTCATGTCTATGTAG
>CAKAKR010035246.1:0-17794 GCA_916700685.1 Adelosebastes latens
TACATTTTATTTGTATTATAATTTATTTTATTTTTATATTATTTTCATACTGTGAAATTAATTTACAGATTTTTTTTTTTAATGAAAAATCTGAACATGTACTTTATGTAACTACTGTGCTGAACTTTCTAAATAAAGTATTGAGAAAAAAAAAAAAAGCAGTCAAACAGTGGTGATGGAATAAGTACACAAGATATTTTACAAATTAGTAAAAGTAGCAATACTACAGTGTAGAAATACTCTACTTGAGTAAAAGTACAAAAGAAGGCTATTAGTAGTATCAATTTCACAATATAAATATGTGTTATGGGATTATAAGTATTCAGAGGTGGAATGTAATTAAGTACATTTGTAGCTACTTGTACTTTACTTGAGTATTTCCAATAATGCTACTTTATACTTAGACTCCACTACAATTCAGAGGCAGATATTGTACTTTTTACTCCACTACATTTAGTTGTCATTTACAGTTAAACATATATGATGCAGTACTACACTGATAATCTACCCAGCAGTATACAAAGCATATAAAATATTGACAAACTACAATGTAAAGATGATCTTACATATATTTGTTAGTGCTTAAAAAAGAATATAATATTGTATAATAATATAACACTGTGAAAGGAGCCGTTCTGCATAATGAGTACTTTTACTTTTAGTACATTTTGCTGATAATACTTACATACTTTTACTTAAGTAACATTTATTTTGAATGCAGGACTTTTACTTGTAATGGAGTATTTTCAAAGTGTGGTATTAGTACTTTTACTTCAGTAAATTATCTGAATACTTCTTCCACCACTGATCAAAATACACTTAAAGTACCAAAAGTAAAAAAAATACTAACTGTTGTTTTTGGATTATAGGTATTCAGTGGTGGAATGTAACTAAGTACATTTCTTCCTACTTTTTGAGGTACCTGTACTTTGGTATTTCCATTTCATGCTACTTTATACTTCAACTCCACTACATCTCAAGAGGTAAATATTGTACTTTTTACTCCACTACATTTATCTGCAACATAAGTTACTGACAGACACTGTAGTATTGCTACTTTTACTTAAGTAAAAGATCAGAATACTTCTTCCACAACTGCATTTCAGAATAGTATATTATTGGATTATAATTATTAATGTTTACATCATTTTAATAGTGCATTTAATGAGAGCATGTACGCACAAAATACATGTTTGGATTCACACTTAAAAACAAACACAACAAAGACAACTTTGATATTCAAACATTTATTTTTTTCCCCTGATCATAATGTATAAATAAAGAATTTATAATAAAAGGTATAATTTGGCCCAAAGCAAGACTCTTAAGTTTACTAATAAATCCTCTCACTTTTTATTTGCTGCAACACAGTTCATAAATGTATTTTTCAGTCACAGTTCATTTATCAAAAGATCAGTCAGTCACATTAAAATCTCTGCTAGCTGACGGTAAACTCGGTTACAGTGTCATAAAACTCCTCAGTGTCAAACATTCCTCTGATGAACTGTTTGAAACCTGCAGACGACATGAAACCGTCTGCTTCTCTCCTCCTGAAAAGGGTTTACATTTTATCCCCGTGGCTGTAAATGCACCGGCTCTATAAAAAGGCACTGTTCCATTAAGGAATGAAAAGCGTGTGAAACACTAAAAAAGATGATTAATTACTGCTTATACAGTACATATATTCATTTTCTACATGACAAACAGATTCAATGATGTGTAAAGCAACCCATTACTCATCAACATGGATGTAATATGCTCAGCATGCTGCGTTTGATGTCTTCACAACACATAAAAAAAAGAAAAGAAATTCTACTTTAAAGATATTTAAGATGTCAAAACACTATTATCTTCTATATGCTGTTCTGACTGATTAAAGGCCTACTGTAACACGTCTTTTTAACGTCTAATTAAAGGATAAGTCTGGTGATATTCTATATCTTTCCACAAAAATATCATGAATGTATCTACTAACAATATCTATTGTCTTCCTCTGTATCATAGAGCTCCATTAAAAACACATTAATGAGCCTCACTGTGTCACATGTTCCTTCATCACCATGAACAGAAAACACACTGTAGTTTATTTTATACACCGTCCTGCTGCCACTAATACTCACAAGAGCACAAAATGTGGATTAATCCGCCGCAAAAAATAGTCCCCCCCAACAAATGCACCTTGTCCTCCTGTTTAAGTGACGTTTTGTGTCCCATCTGTCTCACAAAAATATATATATTTGTGGCCTGTTTTGTGCGAGCAGCATGTACTGCATTGAAATGGAAACCAACTCTCAACTGGCACAAACGGGCGCCGTGCCAGTCTGGGTTTGGAGCGCACCCAATGTCAACAGTAATGATGAGGGGCCTTAATGTGCTGATTGTTATCTAATGGTGAGGCACTGAACTGAGGAGCATTAAAGGGATAGTTTGGGTGTTTTGAAGTGGGGTTGTATGAGGTATTTAGTCTACTGTATTATTTACAGTAGATGGCGATCAGCGTGCCGCCAGTTTGGAGAATCAGACAGGAGTACCAGCACTCTATTCGACAGAGAGGGCAGCCCTACTTTCTAGTGTTTTTAAATATATTTTAATTTGGCATTTCTGATTTTTGATCTACAGCAGAGATGGACAGAAAGCATGGAAAAAAATGTTAAACAAAAATCTATATCAGTGTACGCTATATTTACAATATTTTCACTGCTTTACCTCGCCGTCAGACAGCCCTTTTCTGCTGGGGAACTGTCCAGCTATGCTCTCGCCAAAGCCACCAGACTCCATTGAAAAATAACTGTAATTTTACCTCGCAGAACACGGGAGTTGCTGGTTAGTCACTTCCGCCAAGGCCGAAGGAGGTTATGTTTTCACCGGCGTTGGTGCGTTGGTTTGTTGGTTTGTCCGTTAGCAGGATTACTCCAAAAGTCCGCAATGGATTTGAATTAAATTTTTTGGAAGGGTGGGGTGTGGCACAATGAACAATCCATTCGATTTTGCTGGCGATCCAGACCATGATCCGGATTCAGGAATATTTTTAAGGATTCCGATCAGCCTGAGCATTAAGACCACAGGGTATAACACATGCGCAGTGTGACTGATGACGCGTTGATGACGCGTGACCCCGCCTCCTTCTGAGAGCAGAGAGATACGTGTGTGGATGTGTGTGCAGGAGCTGTTGGCCGTCCGTGGTGAGAAAGAAAAAAGCGGTAGTGACGGGATGAGAGACAACGTAGTGTCACGTTATGCAGACATAACAAGGCTGCTGAATGAGAGAGAGATCCGCCGATACGTTACACGGAAACACACCGTGTTAATAACAAGCCGACCACCTCACGTAACCGCCAGCTGTGAGCTGTGATCTGTTTTTAAAGTCATGCGTTGGCGGAGGTCTCCACTCTCCGAGTGCAATTCTATTTTGTTTGTGCTATTGTGTGACTTTGGGGAATCTGAACTAACCAAACAAACTAAGTGATGATCGAGGCAGCGGTAGACCAGCAACTCTTATGTTCTGCAAGGTAAAACTACTGTGTTTTTTTTCCAATGGAGTCTGGTGGCTTTGAAGAGAGCAAAGATAACAGCTTCAGTCGGAAACATAAAGTGCATAGCTGTCTCACCGCAAGCTAACCCGGTGAAAATATTCAAAATATCGTGTACACTTAAACAGATATAGATTTTTTTAGGTGTCTAAAATACATTTCTCAGCTGCCCCCGTCCACAGCAGTACGTTACTTTTAGTCTACATCTACTGTAGGTAACACACTGACAAAACAAAACACCCAAACTATCCCTTTAAGACCTTAAGTTCTTATTCATGGTAAAAATCCCTAATACATTTGTGTTTAATCAAATTACCACTAATACATTTTACATACTGCACATCTGAGGCCGTGTACAGTAGGTAGGACTAATATAGAACAATAACACCAGACTTATCCTTTAACTCTTGATAAAATCTCTTGGAGCGACTTCCTGTGATCCTGCGATTTTATATTCCTGATTAGTTTGCTTGCTTTTCATCTTTTCTGATCAGACCCTTTCTGTGTGTCTGTAAGCTCCCCATTAAACACTCCAGCAAACACTTTGAGTGATTTCTCCAACAAAAGGATGATGTATGTACTGTATGTAACTTGGCTTGATAAAGTGAGATACCTCATGTTTATGATGATGGATTGTGTGATCTAAGATCAGCAGCATTTTTGCAATAAATAGTACAATCGCGTGGTAGTTGTATAAGTGCACATCTGTTTCATTTTGGTATGTAGGATCAAGTGTCTAACTTTGGTGCAAATTACTCTTTGTGTTCGTTTGGACTTTCATGGCGCACCAGATGGCAGAAAAGTTGGCAACATCTGGCGCACCAAGCAAGCGGTGTGCAAACACGAGAGAATAATCTGCAGAGCTGTCTGAGCTGAGCTGTGATGTGTGTTAGAGGCTGGTGATGTACTCTGCCCCGTTAGACGAGCTCTTGTCTTTGTCTCCCTCTGTGGGAACGCTGCTGTACTGACAGCCAGGAGCTAAGTCAACAGTCGCCGGTTCAGGCAGCGCGGACGGCTGACCCTGCTTCGACGACTTCCTGTCCCTTTTATCCAGCCAGCAAAATGACACCATGAGGAACACGGCGGAGGAGGCAACAACGGCGCTGCAGACCAAGTAGACGTGGAAGTACTGGCCCGTTCTGTCGATCAGCACTCCTGCAACAACAAGAAAAATCATCAATTTCAAGTTTTGTCTTTTCTTGGTGACATTTTATTTTACAGGTCTTTTATTTTTTCTATAAAAGAAAAGAATACAGAAATAAATAAGTTTGGGGAAATAAATAAGGGGTGAAACGCAAAGGGAAAATCATGCATAAATAAATAAATACACACATTTAAAAATAAATTTTAAAAAAAAAACGGAAAAATAAATAAATAAATAGTAAATGCAAAATTATAAATTTAAAAAAGAATAAAATAAATACATCAATAAATAAAAGGGAAAATTATTTTCTGGGTAACATTTTATTTTACAGGTCTTTTATTTTTCTATAACATAAAAGAATACAGAAATAAATAAGGTTGGGGAAATAAATAAGGGGTGAAATGAAAAGGGAAAATCATGCAGAAATAAATAAATAAATGTGTAAATACATAAATCAATACACAAATTTAAAAATTAATAAAAAATAAACGAAAAAATAAATAGATAAATATTAAATTCAAAAATATAAATAAAAAAAAAAAATTTAAATAAATAAAAGGGAAAATTAAACAAGAGTAAATAAATCAAAAGGAACTCATATAAATTCATAAGAAGGTTTCTGAAAGGGCTATAAAATATGGTAATTATAGGAAAAATGGAGAAAGTGTTAATTGGTACAATTCAGATTAATTAACGCCTAAATTAATTGCTGCAGCAGCAGCTCCCAAGAGGTCGTAAGACAAATCTGAGGAGTCAAGAGATGATTAACAGGATAGGAGAGCAGAAAAATCTTGTTACTGCTTATTTCTTCAAACTCTCACATTTTTCCTTTTTTTTGGTGTGAATTATTAGATAATTTGACTTGTGAAAATTATTCAAATACAACAAGAGGGGGAGAAAAACACTCTCTGGTTGAACTTGTCACAGCTGGTAGAGACATCCAGCTGGTGATGAGGGCTCGCAGTGTACACAAGCCTTCATTTTAAGGAGTCAGAGGCCAAAACGTTTGGGAATCACTGACCTAGAGTCTGTTAGTCGGTGCACTGCACGTCAGCTGAACATGCAAACATGTAATTTGTTTGCAGGCAACTATACAAAACAACCCCGTGAGAAATAAAGTTACAGATGCAAATTATATATTTGCCTTAATGAAATGGAGAAGCTCTTTCAGTAAGATCCTTCTGCTTTTAAACTCAGTACAACTACAATACTCTGACAACTTCCTCAGACCTTTTTATCTCTTTTCACACTATAATTAAAGTCAAGATGAAATTAGTTTTTTTTAGGTTGTAGTTGGGATCAGTTTTAAAGCTAGAGTGAAGATACTGGTATCATATGAAACTAGAAAACCTAATGAAACCACTGGTACCAACCATGTCAGACTAGCGAAGGAGGTTAAATAACGCTACGAAGTTACGCTAAATTTTGGCAAGGAAAAACTGGCATGGTGGTTTTCAAAGGGGTCCCTTGACCTCTGACCTCCAGATCAGTGAATGTAAATGGGTTCTATGGGTACCCACGAGTCTCCCCTTTACAGACATGCTCACTTTATGATAATCACATGCAGTTTGGGGCAAGTCATAGTCAAGTCAGCACACTGACACACTGACAGCTGTTGTTGCCTGTTGGGCTGCAGTTTACCATGTTATGATTTGAGCATATTGTTTAATGCTAAATGCAGTACCTGTGAGGGTTTCTGGACAATATCTGTCATTGTTTTGTGTTGTTAATTGACTTCCAATAATTAATATGTACATACATTTGCATAAAGCAGCATATTTGCCCACTCCCATGTTGATAAGAGTCTTAAAGGTCCCATATTGTGCTCATTTTCAGGTTAATACTTGTATTTCGTGTTTCTACTAGAACATGTTTACATGCTGTAATGTTAAAAAAACAACTTTATTTTCCTCATACTGTCCGCCTGAATATACCTGTATTCACCCTTTGTCTGAAACGCTCCGTTTTAGTGCATTTCAACGGAATTGCAACGGAATTGCGTTGCTAGGCAACAGCTTGGGTCCATGTTTACTTCCTGTCAGCTGATGGTATTTACATACACTGCAACAGGAAATAAACTGGGACACATTTAGAATGTTTTGCATAAAGTAGCATATTTGCCCACTCCCATGTTGATAAGAGTATTAAATACTTGACAAATCTCCCTTTAAGGTACATTTTGAACAGATAAAAAATGTGTGATTAATTTTAGATTAATCACGATTCAATATTTTAATCGATTGACAGCCCTTCTAAAACCCTTTCAATAAACCCATTGACTTCCAGACGAGGAAACAGGAAGAGCTAAAACGCAAACTAATTTCCGGGTTTTAGGGACTCATTCCTGCACCGCTCTATACTCAGGGTTCAGAAGCTAAAGATGCTGTAATTTCCGTTTCACTGGGACTTTAACACCAAATCATTTTAATAATAATTTTTATTTTTTTGCAAGAAACTTTCTAGGGAATTATAAGGAATTTACGGGCCCATAAAATAAATCATAACCCCTTTGTATATAAGTATTTTCTTTGTTGATAACCTAACCCATTTTTCAGTTGTAGTGCATTGTCTGGAGCGATTCTGCTGTGAATTGTATCTGTGGTTACATCACGGCCCGGCTGTTGGCAGTCAGTTAAACACGGGGAGCATACCTGTCATTTGAGACGAGGCAGCGGCTGCCCTTTCCCCCCACTGAACTAAAGCTCCTCTCCTCCACAACGGAGCACAGACTTGTTTCTTTTGTTCTCGGTGTGTAGCGGACAAATTCGCTGAGAACACGGTGTTATTTACAGCAACAGCCTGAAGCGGGTCACATAACACACACCAGCAGAAACACGGCACCAGAGCACAGGCAGACCCGCTCACTGCACACGTGTGTTTTATAAGTTTTCTATCAGGGCTGTCCCAACCTATTTTCCTTGAAGCCCCCCCCCCTACTTGTATCTAAGAAAAGCTTCATCGTCTTTGCTACGCTATGCCGGGAGAAAATTGCAAGCCACTGCAAAGTCACAAGCTGTGCAGATTTAGGCGGAATATGATGGAAACTACCACAAAGAAAAAGAAATGCATCTACAACAAAGACTGTGAAACTATTTATAAGTATTTATAAGCCGGTGGAAGGCAATTCTCAGAGTTTTTTGTGAAATTTGCCAGTTATTTTTCAACGTGAGGCTCAAAAAGATACGTGCCGATCTATGGATGCATTCGGGCGAAGCATAGAGATGTTACGAGATAATGGGCAGAATAGAAATGTTTATTATTTAAGTTAGATATAGATATTATATCAACATTGTAGACTACCTCTCAGCCTTGGTAACGAGTCCCACATTGTCCCAAACAAACATACTCTTTGTCCCACATTTGGTTTGTTGGAGAGTAAATAGGTTTTTGACCGCAGTAGAAAATGTTGTTTTTGAAATGCTAAACGCCAACAAATATGAATTAATAAATATGGAAGTTTTCCATTAGGGCTGTCCTCTTTCTAAAGTTTGATCAGCCGCATCTTAACGTTGTTGCATCATTTCCTTCTAGTACAAAACAGAAAAAGTGCACTGATTTCTTGTACACTAACTGAAGTATACCATTAGTATGTAATATGGGACACAGTGGTGTTTTTTTACTGTTTTTTTGGGTTCCACTACTGACGTCCAACTCAGAGATTCCCAAACTATGTTGTCCCACATTTGGTTTGTTGGGATCTGGTCACCCTAAGCGGGAGAGTAAATAGGTTTTTGACTGCAGTAGAAAATGTTGTTTTTGAAAGGCTAAACACCAACAAATAAGGATTAAAGCAGAATATTTTGTTATACTTTGCAACTAAGTAGGACAAAAATATATCTTTTTAAATAGTTTTATATACAGACTTTTGTACAAATTATCCAGTAAGTGTGTTATTTTAGTTCTACATGAGCTGGTCTAACTCAACCAATGAAGCAATGTTCCTCCAGAGCAGCTCTCTCATGAATGAAGCTGTTAACATCTTATACATTAATCT
Organism: Adelosebastes latens; assembly: GCA_916700685.1. NCBI lineage: Eukaryota > Metazoa > Chordata > Actinopteri > Perciformes > Sebastidae > Adelosebastes > Adelosebastes latens. The sequence goes on from CAKAKR010035246.1 coordinate 8,669, forward strand.
GCCTGACGCATGTAAAACCAGTTGAGGCATATTCTACCGAGACTATCTGATCATAATGTGAGTGCGTCCTACATTCCCACCAAATCTCTCCATCTCCTCCTCTGTGTACGTTACCTGCCAGTGGAGGCCCGATGAGCAGCGTGATGCTCTCCATGATAGCGAGCAGGCCCAGTGCTGAGGGGAAGCGGCTCATCTCCACGGTATCCATGAGGACGGTGAACATCAGGGTGCCCACCACGCTCATGGACAGCCCGTAGATCGCCACGTAAGTCAGCAGCACGGGGAAGCTGGGCCCGATGCAGCAGATGCTGTTGCTGAGCCCGTTGACCAGCAGAGCCGAGGCGAACACGTAAATGTGTCTCCCTTTGAACCAGGACATGCTGAAGATGATGCCGAAGGGTGGCCGCACCACGATGTTAACCATGCCCAGGATGGAGAGCAGCAGCGCGGCCCGGCTCTGCTCCATGTTGTTATCGGTGGCGTAGGGAACCAGATAGATTAGGGGCACCACAAACCCCAGCATCATCCAGGTGATGCCTATGGCGTACACGCGGTAACGCGAGTTGTGGCAGAACTGATCAAAGGCCATGTGTTTGCTCATGGAAGCCGCCACGTAGCTCCATATCTTCCTCATCCTCCCTTTTTCTGTCCTGACACTGTCCTCCTCAGGCGGAGGAGGTCCGTGGTTCATCAGCGGCTGGCCTCGATGCTTGGGCGGCTGCAGGGGCCTCATCACCGCTCCGCACACGCAGCAGTTCAGCAGCACAGCCCCCAGAACGAGGAAACTCCCCCTCCAGCCCAGCTCCGTGTGGAGGTAGTTACCCAGGAACGGCAGAGTGCACAGTCCCAGCGCCGTGCCGACGGAGGACATGGCGTTGGCAAACGCACGGCGACGCACAAAGTAGTGACCGAGGATCGTCACCGCCGGCTGGAAGCTGAAGCAGAAACCGAGTCCTGTAACAATGGAAGAAGATATTCAGAGTAGTACAACAACAGGGATAACATTGTGTTTATTAATTTAAAAGAGTATTTATAGAAAATGTACGTATTGATGCAGTGGTGGAATGAAACATGCAAATACTGTACTTCAGTAGAAATTCAAAGTACTTCTACTCCACTACATCTCAGATGTAAATATTTTATTGTACTTTCATTACAGTTCTTCATCCCTTTCCAGTTCAGTGAAAACCAGGTTTCTCCAGATGTACTGAAGTTGAATGTTTGTGACAAACTGAAGGAAGAAGTGAAAATCCTCCTCCTTCTTATTAAGATAAATAAACTCTTTAAAAAAGCCTCTTGGATCAGCTGGAAAATGCCTCATCACAAAGCTGAAAACGGGGCTGTTTTTCTGACACCATGAAAAGTTGAATTTTTAGAGATACGTGGTTCTCACTGAGCGGTGGAAGTAACAAAAATGAATTGATGAAAATGGATGTGAAATGAAAAATGGAGCGATAAATTATTTGATTAATTTAAAAATGATTTGACTAAAACAGTCTGACTACATTGTAGTCATAAATAATGACCAAAACTATGAAAATTAGACCAAAGTTGTAATAAACTGGAATCATCTTCAAGATTTAAATGGGTTTTATTTACTTATTTTGAGTTTAAAGCTATATTAATTGATTTTCCTGACAGAAAACCTGGGCAGAAAAACAACTTTAACACAATTTGTCTTTATTACGTTGACATTGCTAATGCCCATTTACACATTAACTTTCGTTTGGAGTCAAGTTTTTGCCCAATATTTCCGCTTTGGTCTCCACCAACTAAAAGATCTCTCCAGCTGCTGGATGTTCACCTTTTTCACCAGCTGGTCTCTAACTGCTGTTTGGTGCCGTGCAGGTAGAGTACCGATAATAAATCTGCTGGATGTTTGCTGACCTGTAATAACCCCGGCGGTGATGTAGAGCTGCGTGATGGACTGGGTAAACGAACTGGCAGCCATCCCGACCCCACTCAGGACGCCGCCCAACATGACGGTCGCTCGGCAACCAAGTCTATCCACCAACACGCTACAAAAGGGACCTGTGGATCAAAAGTAATGCTCTTAGTTTGATGCATACCTGAGCAGAAAACGAACAAAGGCTTACACCGAGGCAGAGGTAAATTTAGCTGTAATCTGTACCAGCTGAATGAAAGCATGACTGAACGTACTGTATGTTTGCTCTCTCACCTACTTTGTGTGTGCACAAGGTGTATAACTGACGTATAGCAGTTTGCATATGACTGTGGTTGACACCAGCATGAACATATGCTGCTGAAGAGGAAGTTCCACATTGTGTATTCAGAAGCCTCGTTGGTAAATACAGCGGGGTATATTGGTTAAAGGTCACTGACGGGGGGGGTAAACTCAACACACACCTTTGTTGTCAGGCAACAGGGCTGCAAGGTACTGATGGGGATAATAGCTGGACCAAACTGAGCCGCAGTCTTAGTGTTTAAAGTAGAGCTGTCAGTCGATTAATCGCATGATTGTCCATAGTTGTTCGCAAATTAATCTGTTCAAAATGTACCTTAAAGGGAGATTTGTCAAGTATTTAATACTCTTATCAACATAGGAATGGGCAAATATGCTGCTTTATGCAAATGTATTTATATATTTATTATTGGAAATCAATGAACAACACAAAACAATGACAAATATTATCCAGAAACCCTCACAGGTACTGCATTTAGCATAAAACAATATGTTCAAATCATAACATGTCAAGCTGTCAGTGTGCGGACTTGACTATGACTTGCCACAAACTGCATGTGATTATCATAAAGTGGGCATGTCTGTAAAGGGGAGACTCGTGGGTACCCATAGAACCCATTTACATTCACTGATCTGGAGGTCAGAGGTCAAGGGACCCCTTTGAAAATGGCCATGACAGTTTTTTCTCGCCAGAATTTAGCGAAAGTTCGGAGCGTTATTTAACCTCCTTCACAACAAGCCAGTATCTTCACTCTAGCTTTAAAACTGAGCCTGCTACAACCTCCAAAAGATTGATTGTGCTAATGCGTTGAAAAAATAGAGGCGTTAAAACAATTCTGCATTGTTGCGTTAGCATTGATAAACAATTTTCATTCAACGTTAGCTAACGTAACGTTGTGATCGACGCAGTCGTGTGATGCAGTTTACTTCAGTGTGAACAGTCTGCTGGTAATGGCATACGACAATTTAGTACACAGTATGTACTACACATGTGAGTATGCAATTTCAAACATAATCTATATCTACCTTTTTTAAGTCATGTCTGCACTTTACTTTTAGTTCGGTAATCGTTTCTTCAACCTGCAGAATTCACAGTGGAAGCGTCTCCGTACATCTCTGAACATGAGCGGCTCAAACTTTGTGCAGCTTAATGAAGATAAAACCTGAGGTTCTTGTCACATTTCTGTCAGCTCAGGAAAATATCTAAGATCAAAGGATTCCTGTCTGCAAAAATCCATGAGAACTGTGTGCAATTATCACATCGCCCCCACACCGGTGTAGCTCTCTATACTCCTGAATTAGAATCTGCCAACCAGTGAAGTTTCAGTTTATATCCATGTCTGTCCAACATGTCATCACTTCATCATTTCATCCTATGTGAAACTGTCATAATTAGCATATGAAATCTTCAGTTATGGCCACGTCACAGTGACCTTTCATCACCAAAATCTAATCAGTTCATCCTTGAATCCAGGTGAACGTTTGGGCCAAATTTGAAGAAACTTCCCTCCTGAGATATCACGAGAATGGGTCGGACGTGAGGTCACGGTGACCTTCATCTTTGCACCCTTCAATGCCACCAGACTCCATTGACAAAAACTGTAATTTTACCTCGCAGAACATAGGAGTATGCATGCAACCCCACTTCAAAAAAATCTGAACTAACCATTTAGCACAGCTAACTTTGACTCAGCTAGAGCTACATGAAGTGTTCACTGTTTTTTTGCTAACGGCTGAGAAAACCCAGAAAAGAACGCAGGTGGACCCGCAAGGATCTCCGTTTCATTGTCTTTGGCGGAACACCTGTGGTGAAAAACTTAAGTTGAAATTGGGTTTTTATTTTAGAAACAAGTCTTGCTTTTCCTTCGAGGCCAAAAAGAGGCTTGCCGCTGCCACTTTCATGTCTGTGCTGGACTATATGGCGATGTTATATACATGCATGCATCTTCTCAGAGCCTACGCACGCTGGATACCGTCTACCACGGAGCACTGAGATTTATTACAAATTTTAAAGCCCTTATGCACCGCTGCCCTTTGTATGCTCGGGTATGACGGTCTGCCTTGTCCACCCGTAGACTGAACCACTGGCGTGTTCTTATTTATAAGGTTATTCTTGGTCTGCTTCCATCTTACCTACGGATCTACATCCTTCAAAAAAGTACGGGAAGTTACCGTCTTCACTCCCAGGACTTAATCCTCCTAACTGTCCCCAGAGTCCGTACTGAACTGGGAAAAAGGGTATTCAAGTATGCTGCTCCGTCTTCTTGGAATCAGCTACGAAATGACCTGAAACTTGGAGAGCTGGTCTCACTGAATGTCTTGAAATTGATTCTAAAAGTCTTGGAAAAAGGCACATCTGGTTGTAGATGTTTTGAATGCTGATGAATGTTTTTTTTATGATTCTGTAATTTGTCTTCGTTTTCAATTGTTATGTTTGTTTTATGCCTGCGACCGTGAAACCGTGCTGCTGCTGCCTATCTTGGCCAAGACATTCTTGGAAAAGAGATTTTTAATCTCAATGAGTTTTTTACTCCTGGTTAAATAAAGGTTAATAAAGATAATAATAAGCGGTGATTGCAGGTGTGCTTTTGGAATAAAGCAGTGTCGCCACATTTCCTGGGAATGTCGCCACACATCCAGTTCGTAATAGTTCTGCAAATGTATAAGGGCTTTCATCAGTGCGCCATAGGCTCAATCACCATTCTGTTACCTCATTTCAAGATTGTTAATTTATGTCTGATAGCATCGCGATGGCACGGACCAGCACTAAATGTTTTGGTGTAACCACAGAACTTCTTTTGATAAAACAAAATGTTGCAGGAGGTAATGACTGAGCACCGCCCACAGACAAACAGTTAATATGTTAACATGAGGTCACCCATATTAAAAACAGAATATTTATTACTATTTTTGACAGCTGATGCTGATAAACCGGGAGTGAATATGTGGTAGAACGAGGAGGAGGAACGTAAACCAAACCAAACCAATCTAATAACATGGAGGCGTTACAACACATCGAATAACTTTCACCCACTTTTTTCTGGAAACAGTTGGCAATTTTCCACTTAAAATAATTGGGTAATGCCACCAAGACATCCACTAACATCTCAAAAAACCTGTTTTGAATCCCTCTAACATATAAAGTCTCCCGGTCTGAATTAGAGGGCCAGATTAACAACATTCCTTCCGGTTAGTACATCCAAGGGTTGGGTATCCTGTTTAATTACCTTCAACACACCAGACTAGTTTTGATCTCTTACAGGCGCAGTGTGCCGGCTGCAGCAGCATCAAATCAAAGCTGGGCACTAAATCTACGAGGCGTAAACAAATAAAGCATTCACCTTGATCCTCTATATCGACTTTATTTGCCCTTAAACAGCCAATACGACTCCCTGTTTCATTGTTACATAATGCTCGTACGTAAGATTGCGTCATTGAGGAAGGAAGCTGACAGTAGTGGCTGGAGAGATATAGCGCCTTTGTGCACCACGCTGACAAAACGATCAGCAGACTCTGACTCTGACGTTTTTGATACCATTTATGGTCAGCATTTTTTGGCAATAGCTATTGAGTGTCTTTACATCTCTCTATATCAGGGGTCAGCAACCTTTACTATCAAAAGAGCCAATTTAGGCAAAAACAACAAAAAAAAATCTGTCTGGAGCCGCAAAACATTTGATCATTGTGATGAAGGTAACACAGTTTATAGTCTAAGTATATAGTATATAAATCTAATGCAGTGAGGGACAAAGAGCAAATGTACTATGGAGTATTAGGATCACATTGAGGGGAAAAATATGTGAGATTTCCCGAAAAAAGTCAGAATATTACGAGAATAAAGTCATAACTTTACGAGAAAAAAAGTCGTAATATTACGAGAATAAAGTCATAATTTAACGAGAAAAATCTGTCATAATATTAAGAGAATGTTGATTTTTTTTCAGGGTTAATAAATTATGGTATCAGATCGGTGCATAGACTGGCGTACTTGCCGATACCAAATGTCAAAAGTTGGATTTTTTTTTTATTTCTAATTCAAGACTAGAACAACTTGACACATAGTGCTGAGCTGCACCTCAAATTATTCTCCAGGTTCCCAGCTTTCAGATGATGTACACCACTTCTATGTGACATCTGCTGTTGACCTGCTATCTCGCCCTAAAGACCTCCTGTACCCCGCTAAAAAAGACAACCTGGTCCGTCTACTTCCTGATCCGTTTACTTTACCTCCTGCGTGAAGCACTGACGTCATGATGGAGGGCACCCAGGAGGTCTCGCTGTTGGAGGCGTGGAACTCATTCTGCAGGTCGTTGTAGAAGATTCCCACACAGGAGGGGAACGCCAGGGTCAACGCCAGGACTACGATGGTGGCGGCCAGCACCACCCAGCCCCAGCCGCCATCTGGAGCTATGACGGCTCCCGTTACAGCCGCGGAGTCTCTGCATTCGCCGCCCTGCCCCCCCGCACCCCTCTCCTCGGATTCACAGTCGTTGGCCTCCTGAACTTTCTCCACGTTGGCCTGCTCCAGGTCCTCGGAGACCTCCGGCTGGAGGCAGCGATCGCTCGTCCCTCCGAATCCATTCCTGTGAGTCATTTTCTGCTCTGCCGTTGAGGAGAGGCTCCTGAGTTCGCTCTGCACGGTGTGTAATTACTTTTGCTGGCCATGTCACTGCAACTGCTGCAACCTTCAGGGACACCTGTAACAACAGAGGACACACTTCGTCAAGCTGTGTAGGACCTGAGAGGTTTTTATGGACGTCTGTGTGTCCACCACTTTAGTCCGGACTGAAACATCTAAACAACTATTAGATACAGACATTCATGTTCCCCAGATGATGCACCCTAATGACCCTAATCATTCCCTGACCTAGTTTGGAGTGAAATATCTCCTCTCCTATGCTAGATACGCCATTATAGATACCAGGTGCTTACGTACAGGCTACATAACGTGACACAACAGCATCAAATGTAAGCTAGTGTTCATGCAGGAGCCGCTGGTGGAAAATGTCTTTGTCAAAAAAGGACAAAAGTGGACACAGTGAGTGTTGGGTTTGCCAAGATAAATGGCTCAGGTCCTATTTCTTCACAGAGGTAATGAGAAGGAAACCAGTGTGCTTGGTATGTTCACAGCACCTTTCAGTGATCAAGGAATATAATATTCGGCTCTATCGGACTCATTGTGGCAAAAAATACAAGAACTTCTAACGACGACTGAGAACAGAGAAGATCAGCGAGACACATCAGGCTGTTCATCGTCTGATCTGTAAATGGATTGTTCATTACTTGTGGAAGCTTTCACTTGTTTACACTAAAAGAAGGGGAACAAGGCAAAAGTGAGCATGGCTCACATCCCCCCCGCGCACTGCTTGACCCCTACTGAAGTAGGGACAAAGGTTGTGCCCTTTTGAAACTAATGGATTTAGTCTATTGAGCACAATGTTATTAGCTCACCTTCCTCAAGTCCAGGGTGCCCAAAAATGTTAGACATTTTGGGACTTCTAACCCCCAAAAGGCACAACTAGACCACACTGTCAACCATCTGACCATGTTTTAAGTTCCTAAGTTAAATAGTTTTCGAGTTGTACTCCGGAAACAAAATTGAAGTCGAAAAAGATCACAGTTTTTGGCCAAAATTTCAAAAATGTTGGGCGCCCTGGACTTCTAACCCCCAAAAGGCACAACTAGACCACCCTGTCATCCATCTGACCAAATTTGAAGTTCCTAAGTTAAATAGTTTTCGAGTTCTGCTCCGGAAACTAAAGTGTGACATGCGAACGGACGGACAGAAGGACGGACAGAAGGACGGACAGAAGGACGAACACGCAGAGCCCTATATACCCCTGACTACGTTGTCGAGGGATATAATAATATTCGGCTCCACTATCAGACTCATTATGGAAAAAAATCCAGATCAGCGAGGCATCTCGAGAGCTAAAATGAGTTTGACAGCCTCTAGTGTAGATGCTTCAGGTGCTGCAGTTTTATCAGCATTTAAAATCAGAACATTACCAGACGTGCAGGACTTTATGTCTGCAGATCAGACTGTGAGTTAACAAAGGAGAGGTCTGATGCCGGAGTGGATGCAAAGCGAATGTTGGCGACCATGAGACTAACATGCACTTGTGAAAACCCTCGTGAATGAATGGAGCTCTGTGTTAAAGCTCCAGTAGATTTTTCCCACCAAACACTCTCAATGTCATTCCCAGATGTAGCAACAACTGAGCAGAGAAACCTCCTCTCAGATTCCTGAGGATACACCGCTACTATACTGTACACCTGATTAAATGCTTTGGCTCAATTTTCACAACAGCAAAACTTGTGATAACGAAGAGACAAAAATGTCACTTTCTTATCTTTAAACACGAAGTCCAAAACACTAAATCACATGCTGGGTCCTCAGAATACAGATATCAGTGTTATCACTCAGCGTGCACATCAACTGAATCATCTGGAACACGTTTGATAACAGCAAACCAGTAATGTGGTGAGCAGCATTAACAATAACATCTTTTCATTACTGGTAAAATGTTGCCATGTACAGATACACATGTATTTAGAGTCTGTTGCAGTCAGTAAACTGTGGTTCAATGCTTACAATGTATTACAGTATTACACTGAAATATCTACAATATGAATAAAAACAAACTGCTTTAGAACAGAAAAAGTGAACTTGATGCAGTTAAGACACAAAAATCACTTTGCCTCATGACTCTGGACTACATTATCTATACTTACAGACAATAATACTGCAGGTGTTTTACTTACAACGTTGAGGTACTTGTAATTTACTTGAATATTTCCATTTTATTTTTTTTTATTTATTTGGGGTTTTTTGTATTTTTTTAAAAATTATTTTACTTACAACTTTGAGATACTTGTAATTTATTTGAATATTTCCATTTTATTTTTTAAATTTATTTATG